>LOEQ01004802.1:69552-102298 GCA_001685075.1 Bramus lutescens | reverse complement strand
TCTGCCTTGTTGCCAGCAGGCTATTGAAACAAAGGGACTCTCGCCTCCTTGAACTCACCCCTGTCCCAGTGTCCAAACAGGCTGAGCTGGGAGATCTTTTGTCCGGAGGAAGGGAAGGGAGGGGTGCCTGCGTGCAAGCTGGGAAGGGGTAGGAAGCTAGAGACAGTGGGCGGTGTTGGGGGTTGGGGGATGACCACGTATACAGGTAAGAAATGCACTCACCCTTCCAATGGATGAGCTTGCTGCAGGATCAGTGCCCTTGCTGGCCAGGGGACCTCGCAGACAAAGGGTCTGCCTTGCTGCCAATCTATTTATCATTATACTTGCATTACTTCTACTTAACATCATTACTAATATTGTTTATAAATTAGGCTGTACACATTTTTATTCCTTTTCTTTTTGCTTTTTGTTTAGTATCTTTGATTTCTTTTTCTTTCCTGATGATAGAATACTATCAAATCTTGCAAGTCCACTTTGATGCATTCCTCATATCTGAATCAGTCAGTTGGTAGAGTTTTCTTTTTCTCAGTCTGGTTATTATAAACAGTGCCTTACTATAGTCTGATACTTTATAGCTGAAAGTTTAATGCAAAAATCTTAACTTCATTATACCATTTAAGTTCCCCTATTGATTAGTTGCTTAAGCTATTTCCCTTATGTATGTTTAAAAATTCATGAGTCGGTATTGCTATTTTTGTTTCAGCTATCCACAAAACTTTAAAATATTAGCCAGAAGGTGAGGTACTATATTTATATTTAATAAGTATTTCTGTTGTTCAATCTTTTGTCCTAATGATTAGATATTGTTCCTATCATTTCCTTAAAAAGACTTTATTTTTAATTGCTATGTAATTTTTACCCCGTTAAACATACCTTGGCATTTCTGTAATTTCTTGAGTTTGTTTTTGGCAGCATTGTTTTCTGCCAGCACCTGAGAAATTATTGCAGCAACTTTGGGGCTTATAAGGTTTCTGACAAGAACTACTGTCATGAGTGCTGGCTTCCTCACTGACAAGGGGTATAATTACTCTCTTGCCACTACTGAGATCATTTTTATTTGTCTTTAGAGTTTTCAACATTGACTATGATTTATTTAAATGTGGATTTATGTGTGTTTATCCTATTTGGAGTTCACCCAGCTTGTGAGTCAATAGGTTTTCATCCTTTCCCATCTTAGGAAGCTGTTTTTAAGCTCTTGCTTTCCCCAGTGCTTTATGCTTTATTTCTGAGACTGATGATGTGAATTTTAGACCTTTAGTTAAAGCCCCACAGGACTTTATCACTTTGTTTATTATTTTGCTATCTCTTTCCTCTTTGCTTTCTGAATTATATAATTGCTATTCTTAGTTGCTGCTCAATAGCTTTATTTTGACTGTCTATTCTCTGTTGGTTTGTTTTACATCTTTTATTTCTTTGCAAAGATCTATAGCTTTGTTCAATATTTTTCATGTGTTTCAAGGATATTTGTAATTGGTTCCTGAAGCAATGTATAATGTTTTTTTTAAAAAAAACATATTTTTCCAGATAAATCTGTCAAATTTTTACCTTGATTTGAGACCTATTGATTTTTTTTTCTTTTTCATTCAAGGTAAATTGTCCCGATCTTGAGAGTTATGGGTGCTTCATCTGATTTTCCTCAGTCATTTAATAGTTTAAGTTAGAAGGTTGACCTCACTGTTAGGGTGAAGGTGGAGGCAGAATCTGTATTATTTCAAAATAAAGATAATGGCTCCTGTTTGATGGTAGTTCTTTACTGATTCTATCTTGTTTAATTTTAATGCCAGGCAAGAACCAGAGTCCTTCCTTTCTAACAGGCCTCCTCTGGCATCATCCAAGAAGGGCAGAATGTTAGTAGAGGTGAAGATCTTCTTTTCCCCATCAGTCTTCACTGGCAAAGTGAACGCTGTGGATTGGTGTCTCCTTAACTTCTGTCCCAGGTTGGGTAGATGAAAGGGCTACCTTGCTACATTTTGATACATTTTGAATCTAGGTTTCCATTCAAGCAGCCTGATCTTTGGCGTGAATAGTCAAGGTTTTCTTTTCTTTTGATTGTGTTTGGTAATGTTTTCTCAAAGTACGACAGATTCTTCTTATATCTTTCCATTTTTCTTGGAACATTTTGGGGATCTTTGGATGAAGAATCCAAACTTTTGTGGGGTATAAATTTTCTATACCCACTGCCAATCTGAGGAAACTAACTTCCTCAATATTATATCTAAAATGTATAATACAAAATAAATCCCAAAGAAGACACTGTTATGTTGTACTTGGTTTATGTAGTTCTGACAATTTACTATTTACTTCCATTATTACAGTATTTGAAATCTATTTTACATCCTATGCCTAGATTTTTGTTTCACTTTGAGGAAGAAATAGGGAAATATATATCTACCTTTCTTTTTTAATAAAACTTTGTAGAACTTTAAATGTTTGATATTTTGTTTGTTTGTTTTTTTGTGGAAAGTTTTTTTTTCCTCCATTTTATACCCACCACAGCTTCCCCGCCTTCTTCTTCCCCCATTTCCTTCCCCCACCTTCCTTCTACCCCTCCTCCATCCACTCCATCTCCATTCAGAAAGGTTTGTTTTTTAATAGATGTTTTGGAACATAAGCCTTCCACCTTGACAGAAAGCAAGAGACACTCTAAGTTAAAGGGAGGCAGTCCAATAGGATATTTAATCCAGGATGATAAAAGGGAGTGAGAATAAGCAGATATTCTAAAGAGAAGTGAGACATCCCGCCCTCCAGGGAAGCTTGTGAGCACCAAAAATAAACAGTGTAAAGGCTCTGGGGGGTCCCTGAACCTGACCAGAATCACTGAGTGCCTCCTAACTTTTACACCCATATGTCAGAATGATTTCTGACCATCATAGATATATTGATATACCTAAAATGGGTTCAGACCAGAAAAAACTACCTACAAGAAACAGGCAGCTGTTAAATGGCCTGAAAGAAGATTAGTGTTTCATACAAGTTGTGAAGGGTTTTTGGTTCTCTGTGTTGTGAAAGCTTTTCAGCATCCATGAGCTGTCATCCATGCTGGGGTGGTTTTTGGTATTGTAGCTGTGCTTTCAGTATTTTCTGCTCCTATAGTTAACTCCTTGTACATATTCCTTTAAATAACAAATGAAACTCTCTGGTTCTTCAAGTTGGTGATGTCCTTACTGTGGTGGGTCATCGGTTCCCTATCTGGAGTGAGTAGGCATTTGTTCTTGTCTCTTCAGCTATAGTGCCATACAACAGAATCCAACTCTACAAAAGTTTCCGTCATTATACACACAACCCAAAGCAAAAAGGGGAGATTAATTGTCTCTTCTCTCTGAGAAACACATACTAAAAACAATGATGAAAAATGAAAATATAGAAAGAAAGTAATCCATTTTTGTAGGATTATTGGTTCTTTAAATTATATGATACATGTAAATAAAAGTGATTGTGGGTAATAGTGAAGCTTGTTATTATTGACAGATTAAGATATAACATTGCCTGCATTCTCAGGGCCTATTCTCCAATCCTTATAAAATGAACCCCAAATGGGTTTCTACCTTTAAGAAAGCTGTTAGCCTGGCAATCCTGGCTACTGATATTAGATGTTAGACAATTCCATTCTACTGTTCTTTAACATATAAGAAGAGACAAAGATGCAAAAACTTTTGTTGGGAAACTGAGGCCCCAATGAGATTATTTGTCATGTTGTTGGAATCCTAGCATGGAGACAACATTAGACCTTGCGTTCAGCCTCAATCTCTATGTCTTAATTAGGGTTATTCAGAATATGAATATCTCTTCTCTATAAGTTACCAAAAAGATCTTTATTCAATAAAATTACATAAGTTCAGGGCCCTTATGCTTAATCCATAGCAGGTACCACACATTACAATCATTTCAGCATTTTGATAAATTGAGAATCAGCAAATGCAGTGATTAGCTTTGTCTTGATCTTAGAATGTTGATAATGTTTGGGGACAATGTATATGCGGTTGCCATTTTTCAAGGACTGACAATATGCTGTCAGATTCATCAACTATAATCGATTATTATTGTGAAATCATTTTGATAAGGTCTACTCAACCTTGTTTTAGTAGAGACTTATCATAGTGGTAGAAAAACACACTGTTGGCTGTAACACAAATCAAATACTGCCTGCTACTAACGAGCTATGCAACCTGCCATTCAAAATCCACCACGTCAGAACTTAGAAATCAGTCATATGGTCTGTTCAGGAATTCCCACCTCCTAATACAAAAATGTAGAAACCATTCAGATTAATAACATGATTGCTTAACAGAATCTACCTTGTTCATCTTTTGTCACCAAATGATTTACTTTTATTCATAATATTATCCTTTTACCAATATCTATTACTGCATAAGTCTTTTTGTAATCTTGTTTACACATATTTTAAGGGACTCCTAGGAATATCAACCTAAACAATGCAATATGTCTATGGAACATTCTTTGTCTTTTTTNAAATGTAGAAACCATTCAGATTAATAACATGATTGCTTAACAGAATCTACCTTGTTCATCTTTTGTCACCAAATGATTTACTTTTATTCATAATATTATCCTTTTACCAATATCTATTACTGCATAAGTCTTTTTGTAATCTTGTTTACACATATTTTAAGGGACTCCTAGGAATATCAACCTAAACAATGCAATATGTCTATGGAACATTCTTTGTCTTTTTTTCTAGCATATTATTCTTGATAGTGAAGGTTTGAGAAAACAAATCGTATTTGGGTACAGAGATACCTACTCTAAATGTTGTGAAATTAATAAAAAAAATAGGAATATGATCTTTCAATCTATGCAGAGGTTCCCTTACTGGAAAGACATTTTAATTATTTTAGTGAGTTCTTAAAATGTGAAGAAATATATGTATAAGAAAAATAAAAATAAATGAATGTGCAGTAGAACATTTTCTGCTATAAAATATGCAAATTATCATATTATATCTACATAATTAACTAGAAAATTGCCTGAGTTGCCAAGGAAAATATATTTTTTTTTTATTTTCACTGCTGAATGGAAAGGAACATCTGAGATATCAGATGGTGAGTGAGGGTGACTTTGTCCTAATTCATGAAAATCAGGACAGAGCATTTCAGAATGATTGAGTTATAAAGAGCCCAGGGAGCAGTCATCATGATGAAACATGACGTGGTTAGAACTCATGTTATTTAGCTATTGTTTATTGACACCATAAGTATCACCATGTGCTCTGCAAGCTGCATTGTGCCCTCAAGGTGGCCATATGGATAACAAGATTATTTTTTTTTCTTCCTCTATTACATAGATGCTATGGGAGAGATTTACTTGAAATATGAGAAAATTTCAAAATGCCATGAGGGAAAAAAATGTCAAACTGTAGTGTTATTAAATGAGAGGCAGAAGACTGAAGCCCATGTATCATGATTAATTATATTTGGGCTTTGTTATTGTTGTACACTGTTCTCTGTTCAGTCTCCTTACTTGTTTTTATGCTAATAGGAAGACTTAGGACCCAGAGCTTTTGAGGCAAAGCTTTTGCTTAGCTCCTCCTTAAATGGAATCAGCTCATTTAAGAGAATTACTTTTGGGAAATGGTGACTGGCAGGAACTATCTAATCAAGATATTCATTTACTGGAAAAAATTCCTGAATGATCTGCTCTAAATCTAAAGGATCGGATAACTTGAGTGACACAGGATATTAACTGAACGTTCCCTTTGTTGCTGAAAGTCTGTTTTTTTTTTTATTTTGTTTTGTTTTAAATATAGGCTGACTTTTGTAGTTGGTTGTGAAGTCTGACATGCTAGTTAATATTGTTTCTTATGTTAGTTGCATTTATGCCATTATTAAGATATTTCTATTATATTATATAATTGACTGTCTTTCTTTAGTTTTTGTTATGGTTTTCGCCTCTTTAAGAGAGAAGCCATGCTCACTCCCACGACCCCTGCCCCCCCTCGCCATCTTAGATTCTTTCACTGTCCTCTCTCTTGGCCCACGCATCTCAGTCTCCCTTCTTTCTCCCGCTTCCCTTCTCTTGTCTCTCTCCTTTCTCTTCTCCTTCTTTCCCCATTCTTTCTCTCCTCTAAGTAATAAATATTCAATTCTATTCTGTACATGTGTCTGCTCATGTGCCTTCTACCCGCCGCATGCTCACAGCTGCCCGCCTCGCTGGGACCAGCCCGCCCACCATGCACCAGCTCGCCCAGGGATGGTAGCTCTAGGGACGACTGCCCGGCCCCCACTGCTCAGACCCTAGTGGCTCTCCTACCAAGAGCAGCTCTTGCTCTGTGGGGTATCCTGCCTCAAGCAGCTTGGGACCTGCAGGGCTTGAGGCTGCTCAGTGGGGGACCCGCCAGCATTTTTAAGTTTTACTAATTTCTCATTTAGAAAATTGTCTTTTATGTGTTGGGATGTTTGCACAAAAGATAGCTCTTTACAATTAATAATGCCATATTAAAGATATCCATATCTTTAGATGTAAAGCAAGGATAACCAGGCTACAATCCTCAGCTCCAGAGAGGTTAGGTGACAAGGAGGACCCTCAAAGGGAAGCATGGATCGCCTGGTGAAGAGGAAATGGATGGGATGTCCTGGGTAAACTAGGGGGGTGGAGGGGAGGGAATGGGGGGATGGGAACATGAGGGATCAGGATGGTTGGTCTAGCTGGGCACAGGAAGGAGGGGAGAGTAGTGGGAGAGATGTCTTGAGATGAGGGGCATTGTAGGGTTGGGGAGAAATCTAGTGCCAGGGAAATTCGCAGGATTCCAGAGTAATGACCCCTGCTAAGACTCCTGGTAAGAGTGGAGAAGTTACCTGAACTGGTCTCCCCCTGTAATCAGATTGGTCACTGCCTCAGTTGTCATCATGGAGCCTTTGTCTAGCACCTGATGGAAGTAGATGCAGAATCTACAGCCAAGCACTGGGATCTGGGAGTCCCATTGAGGAGAGGGTACAGGGATTATATAAGGGGAATCAAGATCATGATAGGAAAACCATAGAGACCACTGAACTGAGCTTTGGGGAGCTTACAGAATCTGGACAGACAGCTAGGGAGCCAGCATCAGAGTGACCTGGGACCTCTGTATCTGGGTGACAGCTGTGTAGCTTGATCTTTTGTGGGACCCCTGAAAGTATGACCAGGACCTGTCCTTGATGCCTTGATGTATAGGCTGGCTCGTTGGAACCTATTCCCTATGGTGGAATGCCTCGTTCAGCTTTGGTGCAGATGAGAGAAGCTTGGTCCTGCCTCAGCTTGATGTGTTGATGCCCATGGGAAGCCTTACCCCATCTGAATGGAGACAGAGGAGAAGTGAATGAAGGGAGTGTAGGGGAGGTGGGGGAGGGAGCGGGAGAAGAGGAGAGAGGGGGAACTGTGGTTGATATGTAAAATAAATAAACGTGATAAATAAATATATAAAGATGCCCATATTTTAGCTTATGGAAACCAGTGAATGGTATCTGTGTTGGTTTAAATTAGGAATGCCCTAATGGACATATATTTAAATGCTGCAGTCCCTAGTAGATGGCCCTGTTTTGAGAAAACTTAGGTGGTGTGGTCTTTTTGGAGGAGGCATGTCAAGGGGTTGGACTTTGAGGTTTCTTCAAAAGTATGGCCAGGTTCAGTCTCTCTCTGACTCTGCCTCCTGTTTGAGAATCAAACGTGAATACCAACTACTGATCTGATGCCATGTCTGCCTTCCTGCTGCTTCTATATGTTGCCTTGATCACAGCAATAAAACAGTAGCTAGGAGAATACCTTACACACACACACACACACACACACACACACAAAGACTGTTTTAGAATGTCTTGGACTAGTGATTCAAATGCCTTTAGAATTGCCTTGGACTCCAATACAACTGGAGAGTGAGTTTGACACTTAACATATGAATTGTTAATTTAAGTATAGAGCTTCAGGTTTGCTTTAATAAATTAAAAGTTGACTTTAACTTTCCATGGGAAATTTTCATGACTGTTGTTGACTAGTTGACCATATGATAGGCCACAGCATCCTACTCAAGGCTCGTCAAGGTTTTTCAAACCTTTGGTTGAGACAACAGTAAAAGTTAAGATCTCAGGGAAAAAAATCCAAGGTTTTAAATAAATTGCAATAGTAATTCAGATAAATGCACCTTACCCTCATAATAGAAATTTATACAATTCGTTCCAAGAGTCAGTGTAGAGGCTCACATCAAGTTTTTAAAAGCCAATGCAAAAAGGGTGTTGTTAAAGCCTCGCCACTAATTAAACAAACTGTTAGAAAAAACATGGCCCTTCTTTTGGGGGCATTTAGAATAATTATGACAAGCAATCTCCTGCTAAGCATGTGGTATTAAATAGAAGTCATTTATTTGCTACTTATCTTTCTAATGCTTGTATGTCAGAAAGGGCAGGAAGCACATGGGACACCTTTAAGAAATCAAGTCTCTCCTTTCAAATCCCCGAGGCTTTTAGAACCAACTATAGGAAAATCCTTAGGAGAATCAGGTAGGGGAGAAGCAAGACTGGGAAGACCCTCCCTCTCATGCTAGCACTTTAGTTAAGCAAAGTGTCAAGACAAGGCTCGAATGTCCTTGAGATCATTTCATAAAGCAATTCCCTATGGAAATTTTTGCTGACACCTGTGAGTGAGGTGTCATACTTCAAAATTTCAGGAATATACACACATATTTTTTTTTTATCCCCCTGAACCTTTTAGGATAGAGAGCCACGGTTATTTTGTTTTGTTTTGTTTTGTTCATCTCTCCTCTCACTCTCTTCCCTCCCTGGCCTTCTGGCCTTTTCCCTCCCTATTCTTCTCCTTTGAAAAAACAAAAAAATAGAATAACAACTCCATCATGGGTCCAAATGCTCAAAAGCACTTCACTAGGAACTGTGCCTTCCACCGTGAACAATAAGAAGATTAAAGATACAAATCCTGGATGGAGGCCTTTGCCTCCTCTGGGGCTGATTGAAAGGACGTTATAAACTCTGTTTTCTTGCCAAGAAGGATTCTGACTTAGGAGTGAATATTTAGTAGGCTGGCATGATGGCAACAAAAGAAAACACTCATGTTAGAAGAAAGCACCAGAACAAAAGGAAAAACCCTTCAAAGAGCGTGCATTCAGAGAATCGCTTCTGTTCAAGTAACAGTTACAGGGCAAATGAGTTAGCATTCAAAGTGGTTAGCTGATAGTTCTTGTGTACTTTATGTAAGAGCAGGGGGAAGAGCCTTTGCAATTTAATCACAGCACGAAAAAAACCATTACCATGACAACTGGCAGGGCTCTGTGTATAAATACACACACACACACACACACACACACACACACACACAAAGGACACACATAGATACACACACCAAAGGACATGTACACACACATCAAGAAACAAACACTAACCCCAGAGATAGATAAGACCAAATTAAGGCAGTCACTGAAAAGCTACAAAGGATGTAAGAGAAAGAAAATTAGTCATTAACTACTGGACCTAGTGAGTGAACGCTTGGATATGTTAGAAGTAGAACGTGTTGGACAGGGTTGCTCCCAGACACTTGCAACTCAGCTGAAGAAAGAATTAGCCTGGCCAGCTGACTGTTTTCAGTTGTGCAGTCCTTCAGAGTTCACACAACTCTTCAAGGTCACAGCCTCCCCAGTGCAGCCAGGTCCAGAGGCTGAACAAATTCAAGGAGCTCCAAAGGCTAATTATGAGCTGTTTTAAGCTCCAGTGTTATACTATACTGACGCTTCAGTCAGGCAATATAGAATTTTAAATGTACCCTCTTCCTAATCTTTCTTTTCTATGACATATGACATTATTGTTTTTTGTTTGTTTGTTTGTTTTTTAAACAGTAGTGATTCAACTTGACCAACATACATAAAGCCCTGGGTTCACTTTTCAACAACACCCCCCCCACACACACACATTTACACAAACACACTTACACAAAGACTTAAAGAGAATTTCACTGTATGCTTTTGGAAACCTTATTGAGGGCTGCGAGCCTTAACTGAGGAGAAAGAGATCAAAAGTTGTAGATGCAATTTAAAATACTATATCCGAGGATGCAATTAACACAGTGGAGAGAGATTTTCAGATGAAGGGGCAAACATCAACAAAGGCTAATAAATAAAGTAGACGTAGGTGGGAGTTTCTAACTGGAAATTTTTAAAATAAAAAACTGAAAATATCTCTGTGGTTTCTCCTGCTGTTGATATGATTCAGAGACAAGCACCCAGATTCCAATTAAAGAGAGAAAACTAGTGATGTTTTCACAACAGAAACAATGTGTTTGCTCACTTCTGTTTGACTTTTTACTATTTAGAAGAAAATGCTGGTGTGCTTAGGGTCTTCTTCTGATTTTGACAACACAAAAGAGACATTCCAAATTAAAGTCAAGATCTCATTCCCTTACTAGTTCTCTGAGAGGCAACTTCCCTTATATCAAGTTATTTTCTGTATTGCCCAATTCAAGCATAACTGACACAGTATCCCATGTGTCTGTTTATGATATATTTGCTCCTTGATGGGAAAGCGATTTTGTTTTAAGACACTTTCTATACACACATTTGTCAGACATAGCTGTTGCTTACGTCCTCGTTTCAGTTATAATTGATGCCCGCGGGTAACTTGTACATTCAAATGAGAATGGTTAATAATTATTCACAGCCTATCATTCATAAGCACTGGAAAAGACACGAGGAGTTTTCGTATTTCACCTTCATATCTCGATTATGTGGGTTTGAATGTCGAATGTCATCAACTGATTTCTCTGCTTCCAATTTAGCCCTTTTATGCCATTTTGATGATTTCACATTTCATTAGTTAAGAGTACTGAATGTATGCCAACTCATGACATTGAAATTGATCATAACAGAGACTTATTCTCACAATCACTAAATGAAATGTAGATACACACACATCTCCTAAAAATCAGCACCAGAAAAGTTGTTTTAAAGTTCTTAAGATCTTAATTTAGTTATCTAGTGGGTCTCTAGATTTGAGATCTAGCAGTCCATTCTTAACCATTACCCCAATTACTTTTGCCACATTAAGAACTAACGCCATGTCAAAGCACACCGTAGTCTTCCAAATCTCATAGTTCATCATGGGCATTGCTGAGTGTCCTGTATCACAGACAAAAAAAACAAACAAACAAACAAACAAACAAACTGGTATAGGATCTGAAGAAGTGGGCCGGCGATTAAGAGTAGTGCTTCTCTTGCAGAAGGCCTGATTACAGCTTTGGTAGCTCAACACCGCCTGCATCTGCAGTGCCATGGGAAATGATAATTCTGGCATCCACAATCCCCTGCACAAATGTGCACATTCCAACACAAACACCCACCCCGACGTATGAACATATCCCCAACATAAATAAATTAATCTGAAATAAGAAAATAATATTTTTAGCTCATCGTTTCAGAGACTCGATGTCATTGTATTGTTTACACTTTAACACTAATAAAGTGCTTGTGGTGGATGGAAAAGGAGTAAGTATGGTGTATTTGTAAGGATAGATCTTATCACAAAACTACCAAGTGAGCAGGGATTTAGAGGGGAGCAAATACTCTTAAAATGACTAACTTTAGCAACCCAGAAAAACAATAAACAACAACAACAAAAACCTTCCCAAAGGAGCTGCACACATGGCTGGAACATCTCCTTTGGGTTCTGCCTCATAAAGATTTCTCTTGTTTACTTAGCCCTTCCAATTGAACCATTCCATATTGGAAATTGAGCCGTTAAGTCTCAGAAAATAAACAAGTACTGGGTTCAAAAAGTAAGCATCACAAGTTTCAGGAAGTTCCTGAAACTTATAAGATTCTCACATCCCCTAGGTTATAGAATCAGTAACAATTGGATTTGATAAGGAGACACTCTAAGCCACTACTCTACCGACAAATACCCCAGGAATGTGGCTTTTGTGAAAGCCACACCACGCAATATCTCCCTTTTGGTGATGCAGAAGTTAACCACAAATAATTCTTTACCCACCCTTTTGCAAATCACCTCAATAACTAAGATTTTCAAGAAGCCTGGCTTGTACTAAAGTGCCTAATTTTTCTGCTTTTGATATTATATCTGGCATGAACAGACATTTGTACCGATCTCCCCAGGTACAGCCTCAGAATATCATCACACAGTGCATTTTATTTGTTGGTTCTTGCGTTTATGGAATATATTGGGTGAGATCAATGTTTTCTTTTATTCTTGCCATCTCTGAGAGTGACGTTGTTTATGGACATGACATTATTAACAATCCAGGGTACATACAGTGCCCCTGAATTATTTGATGAGTAAATAGATAAATCGTGGATTTTATCTTGTTTGAAAAGCTTTTTCATGAAAGATCAGTGTATTACATATAACTATAACCACAATTTACTGTATCTACCTATAATTTGACAATAAATAAAAAAATTAAATACTGTGTAATATCTGGTTTGATAAATATATATTGCTTAGTTAGTTTTTGACATGAAATAATAGATTAAAACTCAGTTTAAGTTTATTAAATAAATTTGCATATGCATTTTCTATTTTATGACCAATAGTAACACTGGAAAGCATCTGACTCCCCCACAAAATATTAATTTGAATTGACTCACAAAATATTAATAAATTAAATAATTTCAAGCCTTAATTATATAACATATGAGGTTCTTTTACCTTTAAGATAAATTTATAAAGTAAATGAGGCTGCTTTTGTTCATTCATCACATCAAAGCAACACTCTATGTATTCAAGAGATGAAGACTTTTGTAGGTAAAAATTACCGATGTTTTTGGAAAGTGTCAGAAAAAGTAAACTCATATCAGGTTCCCCAAGGTTACATTCCCACATTTTGGAATCATTTCATAACACTGGAATTCTAGGATGAAATATGCTGCCTTGAAATTTGATAGCTTTTACAAAATCTTTAAATTTTATAATTTGAAAATTATCATTCAAGCTTTTCAAATCAAAAACAAGAATAATTTAGGTGTGGATATCAGTTCTTTGCAAGTCAAAACATGATAAGAACTCAGAGTATTTATAATTTTGACCTTTGGAATATGAATATTTAAAGGAAAATATAATTTGGAACCATAGCCTGAAGACATATCCACTTTCCATGCCCAATATTAAATGGTCATTTTCAAAACCACAAGAAAACAGTTGTAATTTTTTTCATAGTGAGGCATAACAAGTACATATTTATTGTGGGTTCTTAGTAAATATTGTTGTCATTTCTGAAGCTTTACATAGCCAAAGCACAGACCACAGACCTAATGGCACCCAAACTTTTACTTCGTGGTTTTTGGCTGTCCACATCTTCAGTGAAAACAGATGTGCTTTTCAGATAATGCTACTTGTGTGTGGAGTAACTTTAATTTTATCCAAATGTCATTTCCAAAAAAATTTAGTCACTTACTGGAGTTATAATTTAAGAAAGAATGAATTTAATGTACTCAAGTTTAAATGAATACATACACCCAGTTTGAACTGTGGTATTAACTTCTCAATACATTACCATGCTTAGTATGTATGTATTCCAGTTAAAATCTAGTGTACGTGAAAGCCAATTTTCTTGGGGTTTAGTTTCTGGAAAATATGCAACTCTGCAAAAGAGTGGAGAAAAGCAATAAAACAAACATCCAGAAAATTAGCATCTTTTTCTACTGCCCTAAGAACTTTTCGTGTTAATCAAAGTATGAATAGAGGGGATTAAAAAACCTCCCCACTCCCAAACACTAACAAAAGCTAGTTTTCCTGGCCCTCCAGACAGTGTTAGGTGTAGTTTCCTTCTCATGACATGCTTCTCATGTTGGACCAGTCTTGGTTGGCTACTCTTGCATGTTCTGAGCCACCTTTACCTTAGCACGTCCTGCAAGCAGGGCAGATTGTTATTCAAAGAATTTATTTGTTTGTTTATTTTGATCTGGGTTGGTGTAGGAAACCCCATACTGGAAGCCTTGCCTGGATGCAGAAGATATCCAGATCAGACTCTGTATTCCTTATTACTAGAATTTTCATTAGAGTCACCCTCGCCGATTCCTGGGAGTTTCCACTGCAATAGGTTTCTACCCAACCCTCGAAATGCCCCCTCCCAATTGCAGTTCTTTCTCTCTGTACTTAGGAGCCAAGTATTTTAGGGGTCAAGGACACCACAGGAAAATGGCCCATAGAATCCACTAAGCAAAGCTCACTAGAGCTCACAGAAAGTGAACCAAATATCAGGGATGCTACATGGGTCCAAGCGAGGTCCTGAGCATATGTGTTATGGTTCTTGTGGGACTCCTAACAGTGGGGATGGGAGCTGTGCCTTTGCTTTTGGGACCTTTTTCCTCCTACTGATTTGCCTCGTCTAGTGTTAATATGAAGGGTTGTTGATGGTCTTATTGCAACATTATGTACCATGCTTGTTTGATATGCTGGGATTCCTGCCATTTTCAGAAGAGAAACGGAGGAGTGGATCTGGGGGAAAGGGGAAGAAGAAAGAGGGCAGGAAAGAAAGGAGGGAGAGGAAATGGGGATTAGGATGTAATACATGACAGAAGAAGTTTAATAAGTAAAAAGAAAGAAAAGTAAAGTTAGTCTGTGGAGCTGGAGACACAGCTGGATGGTTAAATATACCTGTTGATTTATTGAACCAGGACTCAGTTCCCAGCATCCACATAACTGTTCACAACTACATTAACTCCCAATTCTAGTGACTTCAACATCCTCTTCTGGCATCCGTGGGCAAAAAAAAAAAAATAAATAAATAAATAAAAAAAAAAATAACATGCATTAGTGGATATGCACATATTCAGGAAAATCCCTCAAACACTTAAAATTAATAAATCTTAATATTTTAATTAGTTAAAAAGTTGATTATATTTTCAAATAATGGCAGTAGCATATGTTTACTGATATCTGTGTAACATCTGAGAAAAAAATCTGTCCAACAACTGAGAAAAAGTAGTGCTTTTTATTGACAGGTAAGATGCACCTTGAAAATTAAACAAAAAAGAAACATTGAAAATTTTACATGGAATTCCCCATTTGGCCAGGAGAAAAATAAGGCTAAATATGGTTTGTGATGTTTTCAAGTTGATAAAAAAAGTTTCAGGCATTACAAAAATCTAAATGTAATCAGATTAATTTAAGTATAGTCACTGTCACATAATGCTACTTCTTGTATAACTGTTTAAAATATGTTCTAATTTCTTTTTTTGACAACCTGAGGTTTGAACATATTCTAATTTCTTTCCAACAGAATTTTATGTTTATCAAATGTTTACATTGTATCATGAGCATTCTAAAGTTTCTGATTTAACTTCCCTTGAACAAACAAACAAAAACAAACAACAACAAAACCCTCAAAGAATAATTAAGTAGCTATATGTGAAACATTCCATCCCTCTACTAAATCCATCTCTGTATTTTCCTGTAACAGTTTACATCTAGACTGGATTCTTCATTTTACAGTAAACATTTTCATTCTATTTTTTCCTCAGATTTGCTCTCTTTTTATTCATCAGAATAATTGGCCCTCAATAATAGATACTGTTCAGTCACTCATCGTCTGTAAGTCTTTTTTTTTAAATTTCAGTATAAATGAGAAATTTCTTTAATAGTTCACTTAAAATTTCTTGTGTTTCATCCTTTATCTCAAAGCATGTAAGGTACAAATCCCAACACACCATCAAATTGTTTCTTGGTTAATTCTTCAATTCATTCTAATGTATTATTAATAACATAAGCATAACATATATTAACATGGAACATGGAAGATATAACTTAGTTAATTTCCCAAATGTTCATTGATCTAAGGAAAAACATGAATGAAAAATAAAAAAAGAAATATTCAAATAGTATAAAACAATGAAAAATAAAAAATTATACAAAAGAAATATACTATTTTTTCCAACAGCTATGTTATAAATTAAAAAGCAACATTGAAATTGCTAGTGAATATTAATAATAAAGTATTGCTAAACAAATCAGTGTATTGTTTGTTTATTTTTAGTTAATTTCATCCCTAAATTTTCAAATACAAAAATAATTTATTTTAAGTTGCAATTCATATTTATTAGTGACAATGCTTCCCTAAATATTATTTTTTCTTGTACATTGACTTCCCATTCTGTACCTTCCTGCTACATGCAATAATGTTAGCACTTAAGGTATATTTAAACATCAATCACCATCATTAAAATTAACTAGTTGCCCGAATGAAAGCTAGAAATACTTAACTGGAGCATTTTTTTTTTAAAGAAAGCAGTTTCATCATAATGAATGGACATAAAGTATTCTATTTGAAGATGAAAATAACTTCAAAATTCATTGCACACATATTAAATGGTCTGAATTAATATAAATTTTATTTTGATTTAAAAATGTAGCCTTTTCTTCATTCCAATTCAAGGAATCACCTATAATTTTTTTCGAAAAATACATTAATCCCATTTAATATATATCAACAGGAAGATGTATTGTGGCTGAGAATATTATTTGTGCCCCATCATAACCTGAAGAAGTTTAAATATTTTGTAGAAGTCTATCTTGCAATATATATTGTTGATTTTCTTCTCTTCATTCTGAAAGTGTGGAAGGAAGGTATTTTGAGCATTAAAATGTGATTTTTCTAAATTAAGATGTTATTATTTATATGTGTCATCTGTTGAAAACGTCACACAACTTTAAGAATGATTTGGAAACTAAATGTTCAGGTGTTATTTTTAAATAGACATATATCATGCATAAGATAACAGTTTCTATTTAAAATAATACTGTCAATCTCTGTGACTTTATACAGCTAATTGTTCTCTTTGTGGTTGTGGTTTTGTGCTGCTAATCATAGGAATAAAACTGCATTTCATTATCTTAAATATTTAATATTCTATTGAACAAAGCAACTAAACTTTCCTATTTGAGTATATTATCTAATTTCCCATATTAATAAAAATTATATTGTACAATAAAATGTCTGTGTATTTGAAATGTAGTAATCAAGTTTATTACATAAACCAATGCTCACCCAATTATTTGGTTAGAAATATTTCATATTTGGTAATTTCAGTAGTGTATTTAATTTTGTAGCTCATTTATTGAAAATGCTATTTATTATTCTTTCCTTTTTATACCACCATTTTTAATGTTTTATGTTTTTAATGTTCAATGTTTTCATTAGTTGACAATTTTGTACCACATAGATTGATATTCATTCCCACTTTTATAGCATTTCCCTTATTCCCTTCCATTTACAAATCCACTTATTTCTTTTCCTTTTTCATCTATACATTTCAAGACCAATTTGTGCTGACCAGATATTCTTGAATATATGATCTGACCTCTATAATATGGCAGACTATCCAGGGGATATTCTACAGAAAATTCCATTATCCCTCTCTTAGTAGCTATCAATTGCCAAATAGCTCCTCAGGTAGGGGTAAGACTTTGTGACCAAATCCTTCTTCATGCGGAGATTTGGTCTCACTTGGGCTTACCCAGGTCTTCTGTATTTTTACATCACAACTACTAGAGTACACCTGCCTAGCTTCCCCGTGGTGACCTGAAGACAGTGCTTGTACTGCAATCATCCACAGTCTGACTCTGACACTCTCTATGTCTGTCTGTCCTCAAGGATGTCTAAACCTTTAGAAGGAGGAAGGAAGGTACTAGTAAATAAAAAACAGTCACAAAGAGCAGCTACGATGGAACACTTAAGACCTGCACAAGACGACACTGGCCAAACTGTCAGCATAAATGGTGAAAGAGCTGATGAAGTTCCAACCCTATCAGAGGGGATACTCTTAGCCAATGACTCTTATACAACAGATTGTCACTTTTCTTAATGGATGTATGGCTCTGAGTAGTTAGCCATGTTGCAGAAGATTGTTCTGTGTCCATGTCCATAGAAGTAGAACTAAGGTAGTGGTTCTCAATCTTCCTAATGCTGTGACCCTTTAATGCAATTCCTCATATTGTTTTGAGCCGCAAATATAAAATGATTTCATTGCTACATCCTAACTGTAATTTTGTTACTATTATGAATCATAATGTAAATATCTAATGTGCAGGATATCTAATTAGTGACCCCAAAGGGCATGTATGTATGTGTCTATGTGTGTGTATATGTGTATACTGCATTGTGTCCATGTGTGTATGTGTGTGCTCAGTCTGTGTATTGTTATCTGCATATATCTATTCGGGGCTAATTATTTGGCACTGGGCAACCGATTGGCGTGCTTCTTTTTGATAAAGAGAACATGTCTCATTTAAAGATTTCCTCGGTTACCTATAGTTCATTGTAAGGCTGGAGCCTTGTGAACTTTACCAAGTCCACATTGTCATGTCCATTCAAAACATCTTCAGTCCCCTTGTGTTTGTGCAATCATGTTAGGAAGGCCTTATGAGTATAAATTATGAAATTGCTAGAAAACACCATCTCATTGCAAGCTTCCTGATGCTCTGGCCCCTAAAATTGCTTTATTTCTTAAGTTTAGATATAACAGTGTTTTGCATAATTTTGTTACAAAGTTTTAGAATTGGGCTCCACAACTCTGCATTTTGATTGTTTAGGGTTTTTTGAAGTGGATTCTATGTGTTACAATGAGAAGTTTTCTTGGTGAGTGATGAAGAACCAGACTTATCTGTGATTGTGACAAATGTTTATAGATTCTTTTCATGGGTTATGTTGGTTTAGTAAATTAGAGGATGTAGATTCTCCTTCAATAGCCATGACTTCATCGGTTTTCTAGCTAGCTTTCCAGTATTAGGCATGTATTTTCTATTATTGTGTGGTTCTTAAGTCAAATTACAGAGAGCTCTTGATCCCTGCCAACTTAAAACAGCACTGTGTTTTTAGGGTGATGGTGTCGTATTAGTCATTGATGTGATTGTAGATGTCATAGCTGGGTAGAACTGTTTGGGGACTCCCTCCTTTGAAAGTTTGCATGTTGCTGCCTGGTACCATTAAAGTTAGTCCTTAGAAAGGAGACATTCAGGTTCTTTCCAGCTCAGGGGTTTCTAGGATCTATTTCTGAATGGCATGTTGTCTTCAACAATAGAACTCACCTTCTAACATTTGGGGTCATCCACGGCCAGCAACAGACTGTTTGTTTTTGGAGTCTCTTGGAAAGCCCTTGATGACAACTCAAAAGCGATTGTCTGGTTTGAATTTTTGTTAGGTGGCTTTCGACTCATGGAGGGAACATTGCCAACTCAGACAAGAAAAGTTCAATAAAACTATGTATGACCACTTATATACAGAATTATGTGCACTATAGCTATCTTTTTGATAAAGAGACAACCATGTGACTTTTTGTGGCTTATTCAGATTTTTTTTGCTATTTTATCCAACTCCCTCTTCTCCTGTTCCTATCTCCCTTTCCCTTGTTAAAGGAGCCCCCCTTTTCCTGCATCTCATACTAGGTCACTTATCTTATTGTGACCCTTTACTCTCATTCCACCTTCTTTTGCATTTTCCTCCAACCCACTCTTCCTAAAGAGCACCCCATTTTCTGTTTCCCTGATCAGATGACTTTTATCCTGTTATTCTCTTCTCTATTCCTGCCCCCACTTCCCTTTTCATGGCAATGATCCAATTGTTTACAGCAAAGAATCACATCATCAAGTCTGTCCAAGTTAGGATTTCTATTGCTGTGATAAAACACCACGACCAAAAGCAATTTGGCAAGGAAAGAGATTATTTGGCTTATAATTCCACATCACAGACCAACATCAAAGAAAGTCGAGATAGAAAACTGGAAGCTGGAGCTTGTGCTGAGGCCACAGAGGAGTCCTGCCTACTGACTTGTCCTCCCAGGCTTGCTCAGCCTGTGTTCTTGGGGACCAAAACCCCAAGTATAACACTGCCTACAGTGAAAGGGTCCTCCTGCATCCATTCTCCATCAGGAAATGGACCACAGGCTTGCTCATAGGCTTCCAGCTGTTGCTAATTTACATAGAATTAGACAGCATAAGGTCTCTCACAGAAGTGACTGCTTCTGCAGTAATTTTCTACATTTGTTACATTTGCCTTTGTGGTGAAAAATTGCAGACAGAATTTCTTAAGGGAGAAAGAGGTTATTTTAGCACATATTTGAGTTTGCAGTCATTATGTCGGGGAAATTATAGCAGCCTGACTCTGAAGCAGTTCATCACAGTGTATTAATAGTCTAGAAGCAGAGGAAGCAGTTGAATGGTTTTAGTACATTTCATATCATATCTGGCTATTATGTTTTATAATTTATTCATTCTTTCATTAAAGTTTTAATATTAAATGTAACAGATTAAGTATAACAGTTAGTATTTAGTATTAAATATAACTGAATTCTATTTAATAGTTCTTAGTGATATCATTAATCTCGTATTACTTATAATACATATCACATATATAGGAATATTTTTCCCATTAAGTTGGAAGTTTACTGTGTGGTTTTCTGATAATAATTTATTTCAGTCTTCAGTTAGGTGGAAATTACATCATTCTAAACCTTGTTCTAATTTATTTTACTGAGTATCTATCATTCCTTATTTTTTCATCTATTGGTAACCCCTGAGTTCATTTATTACACTATATCTATTCTGCTTTAGTAATTACAGTTTATATGTTCTCCTTCAGTAATAACTAGTATTGAAAATTCTGAACACAGCATTAACAGCACGTGATTATAGATAGCAACATTTCACAAATAAAATCATCTCTTTAACCTCTTTACTTTTAATTTTAATCATGAATTACTTCTCAGATTCTCAACTTTCTATGAAATTTAATCTGGGCTGTCAAGTATATAGAATTAGAAACCACTGTGAACATGATCTTTTCTGCATGTCTGTGGAGTAGTAACTGGGTGAGGTTAGTTACCATGGCAAGACCGACCCTTAATGTGGTGGTGCCGTTCAGAGAGCAGGAGTTCTGGTCTGAAGGAAAAGGAAGGGAAATGAGCATCTATATTCATTTCCCTCTGCTTCCTTCTGAAGGGGCAATGTGACCAGAATCCTCAATTCCTGCCTCCTGCGCTTCTTGTTTATTACAGAATGGATACTTCCCGTTGAGACAAAGTAATTATGTTCTTCCTTATATTGCCCATCAAAACAAAATGGCAAC
This sequence comes from Bramus lutescens, assembly GCA_001685075.1. Lineage (NCBI taxonomy): Eukaryota > Metazoa > Chordata > Mammalia > Rodentia > Cricetidae > Bramus > Bramus lutescens. The sequence goes on along the minus strand of LOEQ01004802.1, from coordinate 81,238 downwards.
TCTTGCAGCTACTTGTGGTGGTCTGAGTGAGAAATCTTCCCCCACGACTTGGTTCACAATTGGAGGCAGTGTTTGGGGATATTTAACAGGTTCAATCTGGTAGAGGAAGTATGCCATTGGGTTTGAGAAACTTTAGCCAAATTTTATTTACAGATTAACTGTCCAGAAATGAATCAGGGACCTAATTCTCTTGTCTCATCTATGTGATGGGTTGAGGGGACAATATTGCATCCACGATATAAGCAATTTTTATTGCAAAATTTTTTGACCATTAATGTGCTCCTTGGGGATTCTGTCCAAATTAAAACATGTTGGAAAATGTTGATTCTTTTATGTTCAGTGAATCACAAAAGATTTTTTAAAAATAGGATTAGAAGGCAAAGCATCCACATGTACAAACTGTTATTTCAATAATGTCTCAGTCACAAACCAAATCAAAATACCCACAAAAATAGTCTGATTATGAGTGGTAACAAAATTTTCTTTTTTCTTTCTTTGTTTTGCTTTGTTTTTTGAGACAGGGTTTCTCTGTCTTGCCTTGGAGCCTGTCCTGGTAGTTACTCTGTAGACCATGTTGGCCTCGAACTCTCAGAACCTGTATGTGCCTCTGTGGCTTCAATGCCTGGCTGCAAAAAAATGTTATTGGTAAATATTTATTCAATTTACAATTACTAAAATACTGGAGTGAAACTTCCTTGAGAGGAAAATAGAGAGAGACTGAGAGAGAGAAACAGCAGAAAGAGAGGAAGAGAGAGAGAGAGAGAGAGAGAGAGCTCACATTTGCCTTATATATCACAAAACATGGATATTGCTTTTGTTTCTCACCTTGACCACTTAGCTTTATTGCAGACGATGAAACCTGACTCTGCTGTTCTCTAACCTTGTGTGTTAGAGTTTCATTTCATGCTTTCAGTTTAAGATACTTGAAGTGCTCTAAGGTAAAGAATGGCCCATCTACCTCAGGTGCCAGCAAAGATTGACTGCTTATCTAAGATGATATATATCTTTCAAGCCAATTGAGTGTCTGATTAATTGAAGAGGAAAATTATTTTTAAAATGGCTAGATCGCCATTTATTATTATTTTATTTTTGCTTTGCAGTACTTGCCCCTCGCAATATAATTTGTGGGAAGTATATTTTTGGTGCAATTAATAATAGCTTTTGCTTTGCCCAAATTACTGAAACAAGAATATTTGATTTAATAGAAAATAAAAAGGTGTTGTATGGAATAAAATACAGTAAGAAGCTTCTAGAGAAAGATGAAAAAAGGAAATATGAATACATTATGTTTGTTCTATGTGGTATATTTTGCTTATAAATTATATTAGATACTAAAAGAAAAACAATTGTACATTCAAAGGTAAGTTTCTAAGAATAATATCAAGAGAAGAAAACATATCCTTGTGTATACTATTTATTTATCTTTTATTTGGTGTTACAATATTAAAATTCTATCTTAAATAAAAGTTTCCCTTTTCTGATTAAAAATCAGAGCTAAGAACTGAGGTTCAGAGTGCAGAAAGCATTGGATAAATGAATGAAAGATGTGTTTCCTCTAATACTCCCTCTAAATATGTAATCATACAAAGAAAAAATATTAAAAATCATCTTAACATACTGAAGGTTGTTTTTATAAATTATGATTAAAAAGTATTAAACCTATATCATAGAAATCAAGAGTAGAACAACAATTATTAGGAGCTGACGATGATATACATGGAAAACAGGGAAAGTTTATTATTCAAAGAACTCAAGTTAAATAGGAGCAGGAAATTTCTGGCTTGCTACCATAGAGCAAAATGCCTATAGACATCAATAAAGTACTCAAAATTTTTATAATCCAAGAAAAGGTTATGTTAAATATTTTTCCTAAAAAGAAAAATGGATATTTGAGTAGACAGATATGCTTCATCTAAATTGAATAGCAGAGTGGTCCCATACAAATGTGCAGACTGTAAAATAATTCAAAATTCATAGCACCAACTCATGTAACTGTCGTTGCTGGAGCTTTCTCAAAAATGACAACAAATTTTGGCTAGTTTGAATCATGCAGTGAAATAGTTACTGATTTCTGAACTTTTACCCAACGAAACGTAGCTCAACATACTTATTTCAAAGTTGTGCTGCGCTATTTCCATTGTTTATAGAGCAGTATGCAATTTTGTAAATTAGAAAATATATGTCTAGCCTTCTGATGATGTATACATTCATAGAGATATAATAATTTTACTTTGAGGCTAGAAATAATGAAGAAAGGTATCTTGTTCGTGTTTTAGAGATTGTGTTACTCTACTAACTATAAATCAGAGTACATTTAAAGGAAAAGCATTTCCTTGGTTTTTTTTTTTTTGAAATAATGAATTTGCTTAATACAAAATGTATTCTATCTTTCCTATTAGTGTTTGTTATACTGTAGGCAATTCCTTCCCACTTTAAAAAGAAATTCTTCATGTTCCCTGTCATTTGCAATGAAGACAAGCAAATCTCTTTGGTTGCTCCAGTCTACAACCTTCAAGTCAAATCTATTTCTCACACATTCTATCTGTGTTGAGAGAGGTTTCTGTCCTGTCTGGTCCTGATGCCATTCAGTCTCAAAAAAACCCAACAGAGATCGACATTAATTATAAACTAATTGGCTTCTTTTTAACTAACACTTACATCTTAACCCATATTCTTGTCTGTGTTAACCACTTGGTTTAGCATCTTTTATCAGTGAGGCATTCTCATTTGTTTCCTCTGCAGCTGGGTGGCAACACTAGACTGAGACTTTCTTCTTCCCAGAATTCTATTCTGGTTGACCTGCCTATGCTTCCTGCCTGGTTACTGGCCAATCCATGTTTTATTACATCAATATAACAGACAAATCTTTACCAGGTAAAAGATCATTGTCGCACAACATATCTGGGCCTCTGTAATAGTTTTAAAATATTAATAATCCATTAAAATCTTTGCTAAAGTTTAATTTTGTACCATAGTGTTGACAGGGGTTTTTGTCCCACCCGGTCCTTCAGTTGTTCAGTACCATAAAAATCACACAGAGGTCTACATTAATTATAAACTGATTGGCCTAGTATCTCAGGTGTCTTATTAATTCTTATAACTTATATTAGCCCATAATTTTTGTCTGTGTTAACCACATGGCTTGGTACCTTTTTTGGTGAGGCAGTCACATGTTGGCTTCCTCTGCATCTGGTTTCCTCTCTGTCTGGGTGGTGAATGCAGACTAAAACTTACCTCTTCCCAGAATTCTCATTGCCCCATCTCTACTTCCTGCCTGGCTACTGGCCAATCAGCATTTTATTAAAAATAATACAAGTGACAGGATAAAAGACCATTGTCCCACAGTACCACAACTTTCATTTTAACATCCTGTAATACTCATTTTAATATTCTATTTATTCTTATACATAATTGTGAGTGTGCATGCATGTGTGTGGATATGTAGTGTATTTTACTCTCTATATATGCTGTTTTTATGAATGTGCACAAGAGTTTTCAAGGGCAGGTACACATATATGTATGTAAGTCAGAGATCTGTGCTATATTGTCTTCCTCTCCCTTTGCCTTAGTTTTATGAAACAGTGTATTATCTCATTGGACTTATTGCTGACTGATTGGCTAAGCTGGAACGCACATATGCTCTGGGAATCTACCTGTGTTTGAGTCATGCAACACTCTAACGAAAGACATATACCTCACCTTTCAGAATTTAAAGGGGACAATACTGACCCAAGTGTTAGGTGTCAAAAATTCAGTGATATAATTCTGAATTCAAAGTATAAAAGAACTGGGCAGGCTAGTATTTTGTCAAATTGACATAAGCTATAGTTACCTGGGAAGAAGAACATTAACTGAGAAAATGCTTCCAATCAGATTGGCCCATATGCAAGTTTATAGGGCAATTTCTTGATCAATAATTGATATTGGAGGGTTCAACTCATTATGAACAATGCCATTTTCTGGTCAGGTGGTCCTGGGTTATATGAAAAAGGTAACTAAGCAAGCCATGAGTAACAAATAAGTAACATAGTCTTGGCTATATTGTCTTACTTCCAGGTTCCTGCCTTGGGGCCCCCAATGATAGAGTGTAATTTGTAAACTGTAAGATAAAATTAAACTTTTCCCAACAAAAAAAGACATATACCTCTTCTAGTTTTTAAGTGGATGTAGAGATCGGAAAATCAGGTTCTGCTTGCAATGTGAGGACTTTCTCAACCAATCCATCACCATAGGTTGCCCTGTCCATTATATTTTTGTATTGCTTTTTTCATTCTCTTTTCTATATTACACTTATTTTTTTATCTTACCTACCATTCTTCTCTCTTCATTCCTGTTTACTTGTATTTTTCTCATTAGTTATAGTTATTGCCACTTTCTCATACTCATGTCTATACTGAACTATCTTCCTGTGTGTCAAGGTTGGTGTGGGGACTTGGTTAAAATGAGCTGAATATTCCAGAGTTTTGGATTGTGACTTTCATAGTCAGATTATACAATGTTGTGACATTCTTTGTCCAATCAGAACATTGCTTCTAAACCAATATTGTAATTCATCATTATTCTACTTCTATCACTAATTTTGTGAGCTTCCCTCTGGTTGTTGGGAATCAAATCTAGGTCCTCTGGAAGAGCAGTCAGTTCTCTTAACTCCTGAGTCATCTCTCCAATACTAATTTTAAGCTGAATTAAAAGTAATTTGCCAAGACATTGTATTGCTGAGTATTTTCTTAAACATCATCAAATAGTTGACAATATTTAACTCCTCAAAAATATTAATAATCAACTTCAAATACCCATTAAGAAAAGTGTGATGTATATGAAGAAATGAAGATTTGAGTCTATATTATCTCAGAAAATAAATAAGCCAGAGTAAGAAGAATGAATTTTGGCACTTTTCTCACTTAATTCAAAAGAGTATCTTTATCTATAATTTACTGCAATTGGTTGACATTTTTATGCATAGTTCTTATGCCTAAGATTGGTTACTTTTATTCAAAACTGTATTTGTTTGTTATAAATGTATTATTCATAAATAACATACAAATCCATTGTCTGTTACTTCACATATTAAATGTAGTCTTAAAACCAACTGTAAGCCAGGTGGTGTGGTATACATTGAATTCCAGCACTTCCTCCCCTTCTCCTGCTGCCTACACCTTCCTTTCCCAGCCCCTGCTGCCCATCTCACCTACTAACCACTCCTCAGAGAGGATAAGGCTTCCCATGGGGAGTCAACAAAGTCTAGCACATAGTATTGAAGCAGGACCAAAGTCCTCCCCACTGTATCTAGGCTGAGCAAGGTATCCCTCCAAAGAGAATGTGCTCAAAAAAATTCCAGTTCAAAAAAAAAAATCCTGGTCCCACTGCCTGTGATGATATTCTTAAGAAAATATATATTTAACTATTTATGCAAATTGTTAACTAACACATATTTATCTCTCAAATTTTAATTCTTTTTAACATATTATGTTTAGAATGAGGTTGTGCCTGAGTCTCTTCTTCTCTTTCAGAAGATTCAAGTAATTTGTGTCTTGTGATTTGTGTAGTTTATTAATTTACTTCATTTAATTCAATGTTTGTTGTATATCAATATTCGCTATGATCATCCATTTTGACTTTAGTTGGTCTATTTAGAGTGTTCCATTTCTTTAGTGATAACTGTGCTGTTCTCATTATTTAACATTTGTTCATCTTTATTAATATTTAGACTTTGGGCTTACTTATCTATAAGTAGAATTTTCATATTTTAAGAGTGTAGCCTTCAGTTTTTCACATGGACAGCCATTAGAACACAATTTGGTTTTCTATGTGTTTACTACCAAAGTTTGATATGTTTACTTTCAAGCACACTGGATTAGCCTGGTGTGTTGTTTGTTATCTATACTTGAATGTGGAAGGATTCCAATCCACAGTGCCATAAGTATCAGTAGAAAGCAACTTCTGAGCATAGAGATTGGGAAGGCAATTTTGCCTTCCCAGCAATGCCAGATTTGTGCCTGAACAGCTAGGACAGGTGACTACTTGTGCCTCTCACAGTTAAGTTTGACAAAGTTTCTTCAGTTTGTCATCTAAGTACTTGTGGGCACCTGAGCTGAAGCTCACTGTCTATTACCTGTGTCCTTGATGTGGAATTTGTTAGTAGTTACAGTAACATTGCTTACGATCTTTGGGGCTTCTGGCAAGGACTGATGGCTGAAAACAGGTTTCAAAGTTTATTGTTCAATTTAGATTCATAAAGCCACCTTGCTACTTTAGTGTCAGGAAAAATGCAAGGAGTGAGAGCATAATCTTGAGAAAGACTACAAATTCTAACAACTGACTGCTTGCATGGAAATTCTACCTGTGTAATCTAGACGTTCAACCTGGGCAAGTGACTCAATCTTTACAGACATTTTCTTATTTAAAGTGGACACTGTACTTGCAATCTACCCTAAAGGGCTTTTGTAAAACGTCAATGAAATAAAAGTTTAATCAATTATTGAGAGGCAGTGTTTAGAACTGTGCTCAGCATGCTTTCCCATTAGATAAACATAATTGCTATAATTTGATGATGCATATTTCTTTTGTGATCATTAAACCTACTTGGCAACTAAGTGTTTATACTGATTTAGCAGCAGCAAAGTATTCTTTCAATGGATAAATCTACCATCAAGGACATGGTTTGTTGTAAACTGGCTTGGTATTGTTTATTTTAACATCAATATTTATTTTAAGAAATTCAGATACTCCATAACGATTGCAAATATCAGTATAAGACATATTGAGTTAGCAAAGGATCTATGCCTGTCTCTGTTGCAACTGATTTATTCTTAATCCCCATATATTAACTTGTATTTATAATAATATTTAAAATGTGTGTTGAGAGTTCTTTTAACAGCAAGTTTGGAACCTTCTCTTTTGAGCTATTTGTTGCAAAGACATTGTGTATAGCTAAAGCAGCCATTCAAAAGCCTGTCAGAACATGCAATGGTGACTTTTTTAAAAAACATTTTCAATTCCAGAGCATTTCGACTTCAGTCAACACACGTTTATATGGCCTTTGTCAGCTAGATTATTGAATTATATATACCACTTCTATCTACATTAAAATGCTGAGTTAAATGAATATATTTATTTCAAAACCCTTATTCACTTATAAGGATTATCAGAATTCTAAAGATTTGAATAATATATACCATTTCATATTTCATCACAGCATATGCTAATTTTAAGCAATGAGTTCATTTTCTCCAAAGGACAGTTTCTCTATCACTGAGTTTCTCTCTCACTGAGAAAAAGCCAAGATAACAAAACCATGTTTTATGGAAATAAGGGTATTTCTAATAATCAAAAATTATTTTCTTTTATGTCTTTGGTAAATTTCTGTTAATAGTTAGATCAGTAGAACCAGATATTAGTATTTATTCTCATATGTATTTTTACCTGTATGTTTTAAGGAAGCTACACAACTAAGAAGCATCATAGAACCTTTAAAATTGTTTAAATACACGGATGATTTTGGATGAAATTACTAATTATTCAAATGAAGGGATAAAAATAAGAAGCTTAAGCAGCTTATACTACAAATAATTTTTCAGAGCCTGAAATTAAAAGGTCTGCATTGGTTATAAACTTCTAAGACAGAAACCTGAATTGAACTATCATAGTTAAGGACTAATAATAAATGTGTTTCTTTTCATGGTTAAAAAAACAAAACAAAAAAAAACTGCTTTTCTGCTTTTGTGATAATGTGAATTTTCCTTAAGAAAAAGGCAATCATGGAGGAAGAATATAAAGAAATATATGCAAACAGTCGGAGAGGGAAGAGGGTACTGGCGACAAACACATTAAATTTAAAATGCTATAACAAAACCCAATTCTTCATCCAGTCATTTTCAAATTAAAATATTAATTAAAAAATTAATTTAGTGCATTCTCAGGTTGGTGGTTTGCAAATGAAGATCTTCATTAACGATGGGCTCCACTGTGAGCTCTTACTTGTATCTTCCTCGTGGACTAAACATGATGTTCTTAGGGTATCCCATGGAATTTTCTAAACGTACATAAATTGTTGTGCATTAGAATTATGTTTCTATAAAACTTGTAACATAAATAAAGCAAATAATAATGATCCCTTGCTGTGAGAATTTCTGAAAATAGCAAGCCTAAGCTTATAGTTATGTTTAATGCAGTTATTTTCAAATATTATATCCACATTAAATCGAATACACAGATTTAAAGTCTAAAATAAAACCATGACAGGATTTAAGACAGGATTTTATGTTACACAAATTATAAATTAATTGTAGGTATTATTGTAAACTGAAGAAAACTAAATGAATAAATCCTTATTGAATTAGATTAAATAAGCGATAATAAAGTTATAAAATTTATTTTTTCATAATTTGTGCTGTTACCTTACACACTTTAAGATCAGTTTTCCTTTGCTGCTCTATGGAAAATTTTCATATCCATTTTCCAAATTGTTTATTAAAAATACATAATATTATTTATACATTCTTTGAGCATAACAGTGACTAAATAATCACAATTTATCATTGCTTAACTACTACAACAACTAGTGTTAGCTAAAATGTCTTGAATGAGAAATACATATTTGTATGAAAATATTGTTATGTAATAGAGTACTGTGTGATAAAAAAGACACATAATGAAAGCAATATGTTAAATATGTATAAAACAGTCTCTGGATTTACACATTCTTAGAAAATGTAAACTATTTTATTTCCCCATTTGAAGTTCTAAACATTCACAAAATCCTCTTTGAATTCAAGAATTCATTTGCTTTCAAGGTACCTGGGGCAGTTCTTTTTGAGGAAACTTTAGGGTGATGTTCTATCACTTCAGTTCTAGACTTGGTTAAGTGTGAAAAGCATCTGTGACTCAGCATATTTCTGTGTCTTTTTTCCTTAGACGCTAATTTCAAGTAGAAGAAAGGTATATGAATAAGAATCATGGAAAGGCAAGTAAGCTTGGCAGTCTCACCATCAGGCTCATCAAACAGGGCAAAATAGCACAACTTGCTGAAGCCAAAAGGTACAACCCACAGGAGGAAAGACTATATGTAACACTGCACTTTGCTTTATTTGGCCAGTAATGGTGGGGATAAAGTCCAAAATTCATTCCAAAAGAGTAGTTCCATCCACATTTATTCATGGATACTAAAGACGCAGGGAGCTCTACCTCTAACTGCAGAACTTTTCCCTATCAATAGATTCAGGGCACAGAGAAACATTGCTTTCCATCATGTACTTACTGGGGACCTATCAAACTGGGATGGAAAATTCAAATCCATTTATCACATAGACCATGGAGAAATAAAAGGATCACAAAGAAAACCAGAGACATTTTTCTAGAAAAGAGACTCGGGGACTGGAGTGTGTTGTCATGAGTGAAGAAACGATAAGAGAGTTTAAGGAGGAGTGAGTAATTACAACACATTAAATACGTTATATAAATGCATGAAACTGTCAAACAAAATCAATAATAAAAACATTATAATCAACAAATCGAAATTGAGATTGATCAGTGCTAGGAGTTTCTTGGTGAACTCTGTGGAAGGTGGGCAGAGGAAGTGTAAGAGTCACAGGGGTGGAGGGCACCAGAGAATCAAGGCATTCTAGACATAGCCGGGCTGACACATCGGAACTGAAAGAGGCTGGCGCAGCATGCACAGGGCCTGCCCTGGTCTACACCACTAGGAATACTAGACCTGAGAGAAGAGGACACAAGCACCTATCCCTAAACCAGAATTGGTCTCTAATTGATAGCCATTTTCCAATGAAAATTCAGTTTTTCTCCAGGGGATTCTCACTGAGAAAACACTCAGATGGGAGACCCGTGCCTAGCAAAAGATGGCCAACAGAAAATGACTCAATGGCGTCTTTGGGGGGTGCCTTTTCTTATAATTTTATGTTAGGGTGTTGTAAGAGGCCACTTGTTTCTTTCTGGTGGCTCAGCCCTGAAATAATAAAACAGAAACTATTATTTACAATACTGTTTGGCCAATAGCCTAAAGGTATTTCTGGCTAGCTCATACCCTAAATTAACTCATTTCCATTAATCTGTGCCTTCATGAAACTGTGGCTTACCAGGTGATGTTCCAGCCTCTGTCTCTGGTGGGACTACATGGCTTCTCGCTGACCACAACTTCTTCCTCCCAGCATTCAGTTTAGTTTACCCTGCCTTCTCTGTTCTGCCCTGCTATAGGTCCAAAGCAGTTTTTTTTTATTAATCAATAGTAATCACAGCATCCCACCTAATCAGGGTTTTTCAATTCATTTTATTATTATTATTATTATTATTATTATTATTATTACTATTATTTCAGGTCCTTTGCAAATGTTGAATTCCAGTTTGGGACTTTGAAGGGACTGTAGGATTTCTGTGTGTGCTAACATGTGTGTCTCTTATCTACATGTATTTGTGTGTGTGTGTGTGTGTGTGTGTGTGTGTGTGCTTTTTCCTTTGGCTCATTTTTCTTTGTTTTTTTATCAAATTCTTATTTGATAGTTTTGATGTGTGTCAAATTTATTTTATTACTATTCCTTGGATGCCTGTGTCTTTTTTCTTACTAGAGATACAAATGGGGTAGATCCAGGAGTAGAGTGAGGTAAGGATTAACTAGGATAAGAAAGAGGAGAAATTATAATAAGACTATATTTTAGGAAAGAAAAATATTTACAATGAAAGAAAACGAAATAGAAGACCTTAGTTCATTATTCAGAATCCACATGGTAGAAGGAGAAAACTGACATTTGCAAGTTTGCCTGTGACCTCCACACACAGAGTGTGCTTCATAAGCATGCACAGGCATGCATGCATACATGTGTGTGTGTATGTGTATGCGTGCACACACTATTTCAAAATAAAATAACTGATACATATCAATCTAAGAGTGTTTTTCAAGTTGCTGATAAAAAATTAAAATAGTGACATGATTTTCTCACATGCAGAATGTCATAATTCAGCCAGATCTTACTTCTTTCTGTGAACAAATTTGGACTTGAGAAGAATTTTTAAAATAACAAAAAGTAGACACTTATTAGGATGTAAAGTAGATACAGATGTAACAAAATAAAAATTAGAGAATCATTGGAACTATAAATTCAAACTACAAGAATAAACCAGAAGCATTTCAATGTCTTCCAGACATGGTTTTCCTGTGCGTATTTTCCTTCACTATTTCATAGTTGACTGTTGGTTTTGCCAATGCTTCTGCGGTTAATTTCTGCTATGGATTACACAACAGAAAGTTCCTTTCCAGTTTTTGAGGTTCTATAAATAAAGACCAAGAAGTAAACCGAGGGAGTAACTGAGTTCTAACTCTGTATGTGTGTGTGTGTGTGTGTGTGTGTGTGTGTGTGTATATATATATATAGTGTGTGTGTATGTGTATATATATAGTGTGTGTATGTGTGTATGTGTATATAAATAGTGTGTGTATGTATATATATAGTGTGTGAGTGTATATATAGTGTGTGTATGTGTGTATGTATATATATAGTGTGTGTATGCGTATATAGTGTGTATGTGTATATATAGTGTGTGTAGGTGTATGTATATATATAGTGTGTGTATGTGTGTATGTGTGTATGTGTGTATGTATATATAGTGTGTGTGTATGTGTATGTATATATAGTGTGTGTATGTGTGTATGTGTGTATGTGTGTATGTATATATAGTG
>LOEQ01004802.1:30599-44906 GCA_001685075.1 Bramus lutescens | reverse complement strand
TATCTTAATTAAGGGACCCATTTTAGGGTTGGCAAGAGTCTTGAATCTAGAGGGTATCCCAGGTGTCCTAGGAGATGGCCCCAGCTTGTTCCTTGAGCAGCTGAGGAGAGGGCGCCTCAACTCGCCCCATCCTATAGCCACACTGATTAATATCTTGCATATCACCATAGAACTTTCAGATGGAGATGGATGGAGATAGAGAAAGATTTCTACTTCTAAATACAAAGAAATTGGAATTGCTAACTTTTCCTTCATCATCAATTTTCTATCTTAACATTAAACTTTGATAAGTGGGAGGAGGAAAAATGGTAGTGCAAAGGAGTTTGATCTTAGGAACTAATATGAAGTGACATAATTAAACTAATTAGTATAAATAATTGATGTGTGCTAATAAAATTTTATGTAAGTTCTTTCCTTTTATTAAACTACTTCATATTATTCACATGCGCTTACAAACAAATGATACTTCGGGAACAATGCTTTTGTCACCAAGGGTACATGCCCGACTGCTCTCAATGAGACTGGTGCAGATGAGTGTCAAACAACCGAATGCAGACTAAACTTTAATCAAGTACAGGTCATGTTTCAGTGCTATCTTGGAATAGGCCTTATCCTGTTTCCTTTGTCCAACCTTGTATCATTCACCATCAGAAATCCAGCCCCAACACTGATAAAACGTTGCCATATCTCTTGTTCAAAAAATACTGTACCTTAGGAGACTCTCTCTAAAATACTATTCTGACTGTGAAGAAATGGCATTTGCTTTTGATCACTCACATTAATATTGTTTTATTTTTATCTCAAACAGTAAAAAAGCAGTAACATTGACTTACTGATGACAGTTTTATTAGTGAACTGCAGGTGTGGGAGGATGGTACAAGTTTACTGGACATAGGAACAAGCTAAGAAGAAAGGCTTTGCTAAAAACACTCAGGGAGTTGCAAATGAGTAAGGTTTCCTGTTAGTCTTATATTCCCAAATCTCGTACTACACAACCACACACAGAACTAGCTGTGTATTCATTATAGAACATTTAATGTTAGCATACATTTTCTAGGGGTGGATGGGTGAATAAAAGAATACCTTCATCACAATTCTTAATATTATTGTATTTTTCAGTTATGTTTAGTTATTGACACATTAAATTTTTATGATTCTATAACTCAATATTATACTTCAGAGGTTTTAAAAATATTTCAAAATACTTTAAAATATTCATATATATATATATATCTTTCAGTCAAATAAAATTCGTAAACAAATTTTTTATTCTTTTTAAACATGAAAGTCATTAATATTCATTAACTAATGATTATCATTGTAGATTTAAAAAATATTTCTATCTATACATTATGTCATATCTCATGCATCAAAGGAAACATATCCTAGGATTGTGTAATGTTTAATGATAATACATTAAATGATAATACATTAAGCACTATAGTAGTAGTCCCTGAAAATATAGTATTTGTGCAGTAACTATTAAAGATATAAATGTCTAAATCTTAGAAGTTGTGTTTAAGGGTTTATGATAGAATCTATGTACCATCATCAGTTGAAACTATGGACATTCTTTGTCCCACTGTTCTCCCAAGACCTATTTCTCTTTGCCTACTGGGTCACCATCATTAGTTCCCACAGCGCTTATGGAATAACCACTCTGGGGTTTATTGTCAGTTACAGTTGTCTGTCCAGTGCCTTAGGCTTCTTACTGACTAGCTCCAGTTATTCAATTCACCCATTCCTACTAATCTGTGTATTGACACGAAGCTGCGACTCACCAGTGCAGCATGTTTCTCCTTTGACGACAACACGGCGTCTCCTCATTCTATCTGCCTTCTCCGACTCTTTGTTCCTGTTTCCCGCCTAGCTATATTCTCTCTGTCCATTGACCAAAACAGTTCTATTCATCAACCAATACAAGGAGCACATAAGCAGGACATCCCACATCAATCAGTAATTAACATATAATAAAAATATTTTTACAAGACTTACATTTATGTGTATGTTCTCCCTTCTTTAGGAAACATGCATGTTTTTCATATAGTGTTGAAGTTCACCATGTATTTCAGCCTCTTTAGCAGAAACAAATCTCTGTGTAGGTATATAACTCACTCATGATCATTGACATAACCACTTTAATTCCAGGTGCTGAAGCAAGTTTGGTTTGGGTTTCCTTTTAGGATATAATGTTTGAAATTTTCTGTTTTATTTAATGTTCAATGTCACATGGTGTATTTTCCTGATTTTATCAATGGACGACTATTTGTTTCTAAATAATACTTTCCAACAGAAGAGCTACCTCATAAAATTAGATTTCATATTCATCTTTGTTACCAACTGAATAATTATTTTAACCATGGCATTTTCTTTCATTTTATCTTAATGGAACTATATATCTTTTTTTATTTAATCTCATAACTAATATTAAATATAAAATCTACTGCTGAGCAGTTTGGTGAACACTCATTAAATTAAAAAGAAATAATCATTAAAATAATTAAGGAAACCCTGGCTATACTTTATAAATTCTCTATAATCTTTGCTTAAAGTTTCTCATCACCAGAGGGTGAATAAATTTGAAGTAATAAATAGTGTTCCATACCAGATTTTTAGTGTAACATACTAACTATAATCACTAATATAAAATGTTAATTTCTTACCATATTGTTAATTTTCAGATATTGAATTTTCATATTAAAAGCTATATATTAAAATAAAATCTGAAAAGTGAACAAAAATTAAATTTCAGCATTGTGATAATGTAGGTTGTTCATCCATATACAACTTAGAGGTATATCCACAGCTCCACTAAAGTATAATCCTATATTTCATAGTTCACCCACCTTGCCATTATAAAACTGTGATGTTATTGGAAGTACAAAACATTATTATAATCTGTCATTTTTAGTAATTTTTCCACATGCTATTTTCCTATCTTCATCTTTTAGAAATCTAAACACAGATAATAAATAAACATCCCACCCACTTCTTACCGCAGAGCAAGGGAAGAAAGAAAAGTGAATGTGCCATCCTTTCATGCAGCATCTGTCCATGAACCACCCTCTTTTTAATGCATTATGTCATCTTTTGTGTTCAAGGGTCTTTGGCAGCTAAACATACTTGGTTGCCATGGAACTATTTTTCGCATGAGCATGGTCTACAATATTGAGAATACTAAAAAAAATATATAAAGTTAACACTTTCAAATACTATAGGACAGCCAGATGGATGAGAAAAATAAACTTCTTTTGCTAGGTTCTCAAAGATTTGTTATTGTTTTTGTCTTTGTAATGGACACTATTTTTACAAATGATCAATAATAAATCTCTTTCTCTCCTATGTGTGTGTGTGTGAGTGTGTGTATTTTAATATTACCAAGTACTTATTAACAAATTGAGGTTCTTACAAAATACTCAGACTGCTTTCAAACACGCATTTTATTTTCAATTTCTAACTCAATACCTCCTGCCAATCTTTAAATTATTAGATTTTGATTCTAGCATAGCACTTATGTAAGTGAAGAGTTGAAATGTAATTTTTTTAAAGGAGCAGAAATTAAGTGTTCTCAAATTATATGGTACAAAACATGTCTGAAAAACATATGACAAGTTCGGGTTAAGAACCTCAAATTATTAAGGGATGTAAGCATGTGTATACTAGGCTACACAAGCTCATATTATACTGTGCATGTAAACATCAAAAAGTATTTTATTACTTCTCCAAATAAATGAATAATGAACATTGGAACTGAGATGTTTATATATTCCATGATTTGAATTTAAGAAGTTTTCCAAGCTTCTTTTATTACTCTTTTGCCAATGCATTAAAAATTAATCATGACTCATGTTAATATATATCTTATGCCTTTGGTGATACAGCAATGTCAGTAAAAAGAATGAACAGAAATATTCATCTCCACTAAAGGGAATAAGAGGAGAGGGTGCCATGTTAAACTGATTAGGAGAACCGTGAGTAGCTAACAACAAAAGAAAGGCCAATATATTGTCCAGAATACACTAAAAGAAAAACAAAATCTCTGAGGAGATTTTATAGAAATGGAATGATGTCAGGGAAGTGAATGTTTACAAAATTCCAGGGATTTATTTTTTAAATTCATTGGAATAAACATAAAAAAATCTACTCAAGTTAGGAGTTGTTGTCCTTGTAGAAACAGACAAAAACAAAACTTCCAAAGGGTTGCAAAATTAGTTCTATTAATGTAAACTTTTCATAGAGAAGCAAGTTGTTTCTTTGGTATTTTATCTTTAATTATGCTTTGTTCATTATGGAGCATATAGTTTTAATTAGGAGAAAGAATATTTTCCCCCAAGAATATAATAAATTTGGCATTTAGAGGTGGTGACCAGAATTCGTCTCTCATATCTAATAAAGGATTTGTGCATTCCTAGGGCACATGCAAGCTAATTAGAATCATGCTTATGTTTTCATTAGTGAGTGTAGAATAAAATTTCTCCAACTCATGATAAAAATACACCTAATGAGGATCAGAAGTCAGTAAAGTAAATTATTCATAGTTTTTTTTAATAAGGATAAATTGGTTCATTCATTATATGTTCTGAAACTAAGTTTCCACAGAAGGAAAACTTACCCATTATTGTTTTTTAAAATTCTAGAAACCTTCATATTCTCCTTCAATAATATTAAATATGTAACTCTCTATTCCTCAATAGTTTTAAGTCTGAGAGAGGACACATGAATAAATCATCCAGCTGTTTGTGGTCAATGCTCTTTTCGTTATTCTTTTATTTGTATCTATTTAATGCCTTTTGCTATTTATTAAGACTGCATTAATTATTGTAGAAAGTAACAAGTACAGTCATTAAAAAGTTTTGCTTGCACTGTTAACATAGAAGAAATTAATTAGTCAATGACAGAATGTTATATTTTAAATATATTTTTATTTACACAAATTTTTATCCAGCTAATTCTGAAAATGCAGAGGAAGATATAGATTAATTTATACTGATTGAACAGTGTTAGTATTATTTCATTACACCTTTACAAAAATCTTAAAAGGAGATGCCATTCTGTCCCACCAGAACAAATTTTAAAAGTTGCGTTTGAAAGTTAAAACCATTCATCCAAAGTTTTCAATTATTAAATAATGAAGCTAAAACTGAAAATATTCCAGCAATATCTAAATGTACACTCCTTGCAAAGTATAAATGTTTTGAAAATGTAATATTCTTGTAATAAATATGGGGAGAACACTTTACTTACGAAAAATTCAAAAAAAGGAGCAAATTATTGGACACACATTATTCTGCTGTCAACAATAGGGTCTTCACGACATATGTAGCTTAATGGTACCATAAAATAGCTACTTCCGTTCTAAGGTGGACAAGAAAGAAACAGGAAACGAGGTGGTTAAGGATGCAACCTTCCCCCAAGTTTTCTTTCTGTCTCTTTGAAGTTTCCAAGGTTTTGAACACATTAAAGAAGTAGTACTACAAATAATTGTATAAAAGCTGTGCCGCCCTGAAATGTCCCATATTCCCACTCAGCGAATTTTCTCAAAGGATCTCAATTATAGTCGTCAAAGCTTTGCGCATAGCTTCTCTCCAAAGTTTTACTGTGAAGATGATAAATTAATCAGCTTTAAAAAGCACCAAAGAAGGCCCTGAAAGCCAAATATATGAATTCCTTCCAAAATAGTTTCTCAAGATTAAAAATTTCAACCATTGTTAGCATTTTATAATTCAGAATATTTTTGTTGGGTGCATGTTCAGCCACTGAAAAGTTTCCATTTGATTTTTTAACCTCTGTGTCACTTATGTCCAGATGATTCTTGCCCCACACATCTTTTTACATGCTCATTGCTTCTGCTACTACAAAGAATTTTAAACTTTGATAGACCTGATTGCAAATCAGAGCAGGTCCATATTTCTGGAAAACTTCACTTATCTCTTTCCTAATTAATTGAAGATGAAGCAATTGGTTGTCATCTCCTCATTACCCTATTAAAGTGTTATATTAAAGTGGTATATTAGTTTCATTTCTATTGTTGCCTTAAAACATACTCATCAAAATCAACCTAGAGGAAAGGGTTTTCTTACCTTGTATAATAATTCTAGTTACAGTCTATCATTTTCAGAGATGCTGGGGCAGGAGCTCAAGTGGCTAGACAAGCACATTGACAGTCAAGAACAAAGAGAGAATAAACACATCCTCCCTAGTTCCCTGTTTATCCTCAGAAACCTTTCCTCACTTGCAAAGTTTTAGCCCAGGAAGTGGTGCCTTCCACAAATGGCCTGGATCTCTTTACATCAAAGCAAGTCAAGAGAAAATTCCACAGCCATGACAGCAGGCCAGGTCTAGATAATTTCTCAATAGAGATTCTCTTCAAAGTTAATCCTATATTATGTCAAGTTGATATTTAAAGCTAACCAGCATACCTAGATATGTTAAACAGTATAATTTAGCACACTAAAAGCAAAAATTAAATTATAATATGCAAGGCATTGTGAGAAAACTGTCTAAGATTATTATGTTATAATTTGGAGGTACGCAGGTATGCAGACGTACTTGTGTTCAATATGGCTTATGTTGAGTCCATGTGTTTAAAAGGATGGCAGAGTACATTCAAAGGTAATAAAGTCCTCTTTTGCACTGTGTTCGTTCTTATACTTAACAAACATTGATTCAATGTATGTTTTTCCTGGAATTTGTAATAAAAATAATATGTGCCCTGTGTATTGGAGAGAGTTGCATGTTTTGCCGTGGGTAATGTATATGCTGTGCCACAAATTTCTGAATGCATATTCCAATGCACTAACTACCTCATTATTAAAATAGAAATGGCCAGGCAAGCTTGACAGGTTTCTTTTATTATGCATCTCAAGGATAAGCTCCTTCTTGCAGTCATTCGTGTTACTTGGAGGTTCTAGAGTAATGTGTTCCTACTTTTCTGCTTCCTGTCAGCAGAGAATCTCAAATACATTTTATAGACTATCACGGTCCTTTCCATAGCTGCCCATTGCACTGTTAAGGGAGATGCAGAATCATTTTTTCTTCACTTGTTTTATTTCTTCTGTTCCTATGTTGTAAAAAACCTTTATGTTTTAGTGTAAATCATTAAACTGGATTAATTTTACTAGGGAAAATACTTACTCATGATAAACAATAACCCGTGGGGGCACCTTTAGACTAAATAGACTAAACAGTCAGTTTATATGCCCAAAACTTGTAGAATTGTATGTAACTATAAGATCATTCTTTTTTGATTTTTATTATTATTATTATGATTATTAAAAATTTCCATCTCCTCANCTCCCACACAGCCAGCACATGAAGTAGAATCAGAACCCAGATCCATTGTCCTTGGCTTCTCTGTCACCTCTCATTGTCAGCCACATTCAGAGAGTCAGTTTTGATCATATGCTCCATCAGTCCCAGTCCAGCTGGCCTTGGTGAGCTCCCATTAGATCAGCCCCATCGTCTCAGCAGGTGCAAGGATAAATTTTACGTTTAAGCCTTGTATAAACACAAAATAATGAGAGAGCTATCTACATAGCTTCCTTGGGCAGTTTTAGAGGAGTCTCATTGGTCTCTATTTTACCCCTTTAGCTTTACAATCTAGTTGCAAACAATCCCTGTTCATCTCTTTAAAGTGAAGGCCAGATGCTGTCCCAGCACTATTTTAAATGCCCTGGTCACAAGTGACTTTTCTCTTTGCTCTGTAAAAGCCATCAAGGTCCTACCTGTACCATCCACGGTGTGTTTCTCAACTCTGCTTTCAGTTGCCTTGTCACCGACGCTACAGGAGAGTTGCTGCTTCTCTTGGAAAAATCTCCGAAGCATGATGTGAATTTTCCCTGTGGTATTAGTTCTTTCTGCTCTTTTCGTGGATCTTCTGCTTCACTTCATTTGAATTTCTTCCCAGGCATTATCTGGACCTGCTTTCCTACCCACCTGCTGTATGCCACTTACAACACCTTACCAATGCTTTTTTATGTTTATAGCTTCTTCATAATGTACATTATTAAGCTTCTGTGTAATGTACATTCATCTCTCTTAGTGAACAGGAGCTTTGTGTTACTCACTTTGTTGGTCTATAATGCAAATGTGTGGAATAATTAAATGTTTAGTGTAAATACTTCCCTCTAAATAAAAACGTTTTGTCAACAACAACAACAAAAAAATAATAATAACCCACAGGGGCTTAGAGAGTGAAAGGAAACAAGGAAGAAAGAGATAATCTTATTTAGTGTCATCTTCTCTCTGGGCTTTGAGTCCATACTCATCAATACTAACACACTTGACTATATATGATGAAAACAAGACAAGAAAAGACTGGTCAAGCATCTAAAGGGGAATCGTGCATCTTTTTTTTTTTTCCCAATTGTGGCTTGTTAGTGTTTGAGATGCAGTGTTTTCATTCCATATGATGTTTCATGCCTCACTCTGGATTTGATATTTAGCTTTTGCTTCTGATACTGTAGTTGACCTCCTTTGTGCATTTAATGTTACCTTGATGACTGATTTCCTTTCTTTGGTGAATTTTGCAGAGACTGTTTAAATCTTTAATAAACTGAACATCCAGAGGAATCATATGGGTCTATCTTGGGGAAAAAGGTATTATGGGGAAACACACACACAAACCCACCACCGCCACCACCCCCTACACACACACACACCAACATGTTCGTGACGCTCAGTTTACAGTCATATATGATGAGGCACAGTAATCAAATTCCTTTGGAAGTATCAGGGATGTGGGCAGAGTTCTGCATTTTTAGGTAAGGCCTCCAGGAAGGGCAGGCAAACAGCAGGTCTAATCAAGCTGCTTTTCAGGCAGTATTTCCTTATCCTTAGGGAAAGTTTATGTGAAGCTCTTAAAGACTTTCAGCTGACTCACTCAATCCCACTCAAATTATCTGGGATAATCTACTTAAAGACTACTAATTACAGGATTTAATCTCATCTACAAAACACTTGGACAGCAACGTCTAAATTAATGTTTGATTACCTTTGCTGGAGACTACAGCTAAGCCAAGTTCTTTTATAAGCCAAGCCACAATACACCCCGTATTTGTTTTATATAAACAAGGGACAAACATGCTTTTGTATTTAGGAAACTTCAGTATGCCACTCTCTAACAAACACACATGGTTTTGTTTGTTTTTACTTGTTCACAGCCTTTCTCAACTAGTTAAGCATATTAAAATGTCATGAATGAATGTGAAAAAATGCTTTTTGGCATTAAGAATCATGAGATTTTAAAATTATTTTATAATGACACACTTTAATTTGATTAAAAATATAGGTGCAAGTAACATTATGCATATATACTCTGAAACTTCCATTTAACATCATATAAATTCAAATTGTATTTGAAACAACAGATCATCAATGTACTTTATGCCACCTTAAGCATATTCCTTTAATTCAACACTGTGTATGCCAATATTCTAAAGGAATATTTCTTATATACTATAATATAGAAACCAAGTACATATCAATTTGTATCCTTTCTGTGACTTGCCTGCTTCCCTATGTGATTTTTCATTGGTTTGTTTTGTTTATGTATGCCCCTTTGAGGAATTCTTGCTTGTTACTGCAATTCATACATCCTCCTATAACATGACAAACTGAGACTATTTTTTCCTCTAGGTAATTCCTGAGAGTACAAATAAGAGGAAAAAGAAAAGGTTATCCATTTATCTGCAAAAAAGTTCAATCAATAAACTTTTCTCTTAAAAAGAGATTTATATTGTCTAGAAACTAAATACAAAAATATTAAACAGCTTGTGGCACAGCTGTAACCATTTTCTGTGAGTCTTAATGCTACTGCAGTTGTATGAAATAATTTTTGCATTGTCTTAGATTAATCATTTATTCATAGAGATACAGGCCTGGAAACTGGGCACATGAAGTACTGGTTCCCCACTCGCTTACATTGGAACAACAACAAAACTTTCCTTTTCTGTTATAAAATATAAAAATATTAAGGAAGTCTGTTTTTGTTTGTGAACAGTCTTTGGTGTTATTACTATATCCAACCTTTTAAGAAAACGTCTGAGATCAAACTAATTATTCTCCGTAAACCTCTAATACAGGGTAAGCAATTGCATTGTTAAGAATAAAATAGCACACAATGAATAACCTAGGTATATTCTGGAAATTCTATAACAAATTTACTACTGTTATTTCAGCTAACAACAACAGCAACAAAGTTCTAGGGCAAGGGAGATAGTTCAATATATAAAGTACTTACCTTGAAATCACAAAGAACTGAGACAGGTTAATACCCCAAAGCAATATAAAAGTGCTGGGCATGCGGTCACAAGTTTGTAGTCATAGTACTATGGAGGCAGAGAAGGAGGATCCTAGGGGCATGCTCGCCAGTGTAGCCGAATGGTTGTGCTTCTGGCCAATTAGAGACTAGGCATAAAAAAGGATGATTTCCAGCCTGTACATACTCATGCATGCATTTCCAGGCACTCTTAATCACACAAGAAGTTTCACACACATGTATACAAATACATATTAAGAGTTTAACAAATGGAAAAAGTAAAAATTAAACAATGATTTTCTTGAAAGTCATGTTTTCAAAGAGTTTGTACTTAACATGTTTTAAATAAATTAGTATATGTTTGTATATAGATTATGGAAACCATATTTTAAAATTTTAATGCATTATGTCATTCTATAATGTATAAATATAAATCAAGGCTTGTTAAAGTTTCCCCACCAAAATACCACAGCTTATCGAGGCTATGAGTACATGGTGTACATCGTGACTGGCACAGACCTTGGTTGACAAACAAGCTCATGACTTTCTGCCTATTTTTGTATGACTCACAAAAAAGGGTGTTACATTTTAAATTGTTGAAATTTAAGTGATTATAAAAAATGTGAATAACATTCTGAACTTTATTTTTTTCTTTAGTTAAAAAATGTGTACTTATTTCAAGGTAAAAAAGTATTCCCAAAGTATATTTCTGATGTACATAGAATATTTATGTATGAACCCAGAAAGAATACACTGCTTTGGATGTTATTATCCAAATAACCACATACAAGATGAATTGAAGTGAGGTTATCTCATGCCACAACCATATTTTGTCTCAATATCTTCTCCTTTAAAATGGACATTATTATATGATATTGCTCATTTTATACATTATCATACTCTAAAGAATAATACACATAAAATATATTTCCCCCCAAAATAACAGTATGCAATGAAGGCCTAGGGGATACAGGGATTTCTGGAGCTTATCTTTAAAGATGCAATATTTGGCATCATTGTCTTTGCACCCTGGCTGGTCCTATGGATGATTGCACATAGTTTGCTATGGTTGACTCACACCTCATTTGTCCTCTGGCTGATATTTAATGATGGCCTGCCAACAAAACTTGCTTATAGGATTACCATACCATACAACACCAAAGAGCATTGGCTACCACAACCTCTTCTCAGACTGGTGACTACCATATGTGATGATGTGCAAAGTTTTTTACAGCAAATACATGGTGCTTAGTATAGGACGTGTACTAACTTGTCAGTGAATATTAGCTGTAATGTAAAACATGGTCTTGCTACAATTCACAGCCTGGAGAGGCTAACAAAGAGGACTTAAGAGGGGACCCAAAGATCTTCCTGAGAAATAGATTTCAGGATGACCTAGGGGCAGATGGGATTGAGAACAAAAGGAGTCAGTGAGGGGAGGGAGAAAATACTTGGAGAAATAACTGGAATTTGGGGGTGTTTGGGGAAGAGGTAGAAACCTAATGCAATAGAAACTCCATAGAATCTATGACAGTAACTCTATCAAAGACTCCATATTATAAGGGATGCAGAGTCTGAACTTCTGTCTCTTCTGTAACTAGTCAAGGCCTCAAGTTACACCAACCAAACCAAAAAGCCTTTGGACTAACAGTTTGCCCTGCTGCAAAGTGCTCTGAGACTGGAGTCTAGCAGAATCCTTCTCAAAGAGATCAGAGAAACTTCATCTACCAAGTGATGGAGCCGATGCAGAGTCCCACAGCCAGATATTAGGCAGAACTAGGGCATTCCTAGGGAGCTAAGGGGAGTGAAGACAAAAGGAACTAGAATGGTCCGAGATATCACAAGAACAGGGCCCATAAAATCAACTTACCAGGAGTCATGGTGTTCTTTGAGATAAGGGAACCTTGTATGGGTCTGACCTGGGAACTCTGCACATATGTTATGACTGAGTAGATTGGCATTCTCATGGAATTCAACAGTGCAAATAGGGGCTGTGTCTAACTACTTTGCCTGCTTGTGGGATAGTTTTCCTCCTCCTGAGCTGCCTTGCCCAGCCTTGATGTGAGAGTATATGTGCCTGGTTTATTTTATCTTGTTATGGCATGTTTGTTTTATGTCTCTGGGAAACTGGCACTGCTCTACGAGGAGGGGTATGAATCAGAGGGAAAGGGGAGGTGGGGTAGGGAGAAGCTTCAGTGAGGGGAAGGAAAGGGAAACCAGAGCCAGGAAGCAAACTATCAGAGAAAAATAAAAATAAAACAAAATAAAGGGAAAAATAATACAAATCAAAACGAGAAAGGTCAAGAGAGGGAATGAGAGATAGAATTGGATGCACCTGATGCTGAAGAGCATTTTAGGGTTTGTATATCTTTTTCTGGGGTTTTCCAGAGAATACATTGGAATACTTAGATCTAGGGGGTTTCTGATACTACAGTTTCACTCTCCTCCATGGAAAGTTTGATTTTGTCAATATTAATAAAATGCTTGAAGTCAAGGTTCTAAAATACGTAGTTTTCTCCTAAAGTTGTGTTACCAACTAGAAATGATAGAACAGGATAATGACCACCTTCTATATTTATGATCATAACATGGGGAATTTTTAAAGTATTCTACCCATGTCAGGTCACATCCTCTTGAGCCTTCTTCCCATCAATATCAAAATTCACCAGTGAGGCTACTAACCTTTCTTGTCTTCTGTTTGTAGTGGGAAATGGTTCATACATTGAAACAAAGGGAATGGTTTTACACAGACTGAAGAACTTCTACTGATAATGCTGCCTCACCAAAAACAACAAAACAATTAAAGACATTGGATTTTAATTATCTCCATACCTGAGTACTGAGTTTGTGCTTCAGTTCCAAGTTTTTAAATCTGAAATGGACCTACCCTGTAATGTACTTTGATGGGAGCACAAGAAATAAGGTTCAACAAATCTGGTTATTTGAGTATTTTTGTCCTCTAGTTTTATAATTTCTATATTTATCAATAAAAGGGAAAGGTTGCAAAAAACAGTCAGGGAACCTGTACCAGAAGATCCATCGGAGGGGTTCCTGACTGGCCAGCAGAAGCCTCAGAAAGGTAGCATAAACATTCCTCAACCCCCTAAACTCTCTGGTCATTCTGCAGGGGCTTCTCTCCCTGGCTACTACCTCTCTCTTCCTATCCCATCCCTGCTTGTATCCAGACTCCCCTTCCCTACTTCAGGGCCAGAAGATCCCCCAGCTCAGCCTGCTTTGGGGCTGGGACAGAGTGGTGAGTACAACAAACCAGTGGGAGTTCCTTTGGTTCACTAAGCCTATAGGCAGCAAGCTAGTCCTTTCGTCTGTGTCTGTAGAGGTCCCTGGACAGCAAGGGGCCCTGATCCTGTACCAGAAGATACATCCAAGAGCTTATGAAGGAAGAGATGGGCAGGCACCAATGCAAGAATTCCTCCAACAATCTGAAAANAATGAATAAATCCATAAAAGATACCCTAGGAAACCAAGAAAAAACAATCAAACAGATAATGGAAAGAGTTCAAGACTTGAAAACTGAAATGGAGGCAATGAAGAAAACACAAACCTGCTGGATATGGAAAATCAAGGAAAACAAACAGAGACAAGCATAACCAACAGAATACAAGAGATAGAAGAAAAAGTCTCAGATGCTGAGGACACTATAGAGAAAATAAACGCACTGATCAAAGAAAACAGCAAATCCAACCAAATTCCATCACAAAACACCCAGGAAATCTGGGACACAATAAAAAGACCAAACTTAAGAACAATAGGGGTAGAAGAAGGAGAAGAATTACAGCTCAAAGGCCCAGAAAATATATTAAACAAAATTATAGAAGAAAACTTTCAAAACCTAATGAAGGATATTCCTATGAAGGTTCTAGAAACATAAAGAACACCAAATAGACTGGATCAAAAAAAATCCCCTTGCCTTAAAATAAACAAAACACAAAACATGCAGAATAAAGAAAGAATATTAAGAGCTGCAAAGGAAAAAAGTCAAGTAGCTTATAAAGGTAAGCCTATCAGACTTACACCTGACTTCTCTATGG
>LOEQ01004802.1:15255-29144 GCA_001685075.1 Bramus lutescens | reverse complement strand
CAATGCATAGCAAGCCAACAGCTAATATCAAATTAAATGGAGAGAAACTCAAAGCCATTCTACTAAAATCAAGAACAAGACAACGCTGTCCACTCTCACCATATCTCCTCAACATAGTGCTTGAAGTTCTAGAAATAGCAATAAGACACTATAAGGAGATCAAGGGGATTCGAATTGGAAAGGAAGAAGTCAAACTTTCCTTAAGTGTAGATGATATGATAGTGTACATTAGTGACCCCAAAACTCTACCAAAGAACTCCTACAGCTGATAAATACCTTCAGTGATGTATAGTGATTTATAGCTATCAAGGCATTGATGACCTTGACTGTGGTCTCTCTAGAGATCCTAAACGAAGGTGTCCACATAATGAGCAGTCAGACCTCAAGTCAGAAAGGCTTGATTTTCTTTTCTCCTGTACCTAATATGAAATCAATCAAAGTTCACCATAAGGGAAAATATCTTTCTATAAAAAACAACTATGGAGAGAAATCATAAAGACTATTAAATAATAATAACAGTTACTTTAAATATTATTTTAAAATATTTTATGTTTACATTGCTGTTAAATCATTCAATGGAAAGGGTTTCATTATTATTTGAATTTTGTTTTAATTGAATCTATTAATAGCAGAGGGCAGAAACTTAGCTGCATCCAAATCAAACATATTGCAACACACTCTAATTTTTTCCACCCTATGTCACTAACGTAATAAATTGTGTTCTTTAATTATAAATGAAGACACAAATTGTGAATTATTTTCTTAGGAAATGATTATTAATAATACATGATTCATATATTTTAATAGATATAGGACTGAGTTTAAAAGTTCTAAAAGATAGAGTCACTATTGTATATTATGAAAATGATCCATTTTTAAGAGAACACATGCAAGCTGTGAACAGAGATAACAATTAAATTGTAAAGTTGGCTTGACATTATGGAATATGACATATACTAAAAGGCTTTTAAAAAGGCATCTCTAAATAGGTAGTGTTTTCTCCATTTGACATCATAAGCCTATTTCTTGGTATTTAGAGAAAAAATAAAAAATGCATAATAAAGATAAATATTCTTCTTTTGTGACCCCTTTGAGAAAACTGTCCTAAATGAAGGTGGTTCTGATGTTATGAATTTTGAAGCTTTTCATAGTCCTAACCAGAAAAGAAGTATCAGGAAATCCAACTCTCCAACATATTTTTGTGTTATTCTTAAATAGAATGATAAAAATATAGAATCAGCAAAGGTGTATCATTTATATGAAGCCAGTTCTTTATTCCACAGGCATGGTATCACGTGGTCAGTAAATATTTACTTTATTTTTGTAGTCAGTGCATATACATAACTCTCTGAATATTTAAATTCTTACTGGATCTTTAAACACAAGAAAATATGTCTTGTAAACCCTATGATTTAAAATCCGAGATGTTTAAAATTAAATTATGATAAGTAGTGATATTCTTACAGAAAATAGTTTTATTTGAATACCAAAAATAGAATTTTTTTACAAAAATTTCATTTACTAAAACAAGTGACTATATGTGATTGAACTTTTTCATGAAGTGAATACTTTATCAATTATTAGTCTTTAAAAAAACAATATATTTTCAAATTTTCTTGACCATTGTCAGTAGGAAGTCTTGAGAAATGTGAATTGTGGAATTTTCCTTTCCAGCTTACTTGTTCAGAATCCTGCAGTAAAATGATACTGACACTACATTTTAATTGTGAAAGTATGAAAACAGCTCAACTGTAGAAGTCTGAGTAGGTTCTATTGAACTAACTCCTAAACTACAACCAAAGCAAAACAAACCTTGAGCAAAACAAAACAATATGAAAATAATTTTTCAGGTATTGAGTGGGAAGATGACAAGAGAGAAGGGGAAAGGAGGGAGGAGGGAAGAAAAGTGGGGAAAGCAATAACGGAGGAAAGAAAGAGAAGAGAGAGCAAGGGAGGAAAAAACTGCAGCTTCTTAAAGCTGAAATGGGTAATATTTGTTCCCACTAACAGCAGCTGAGTGGATAACTAAGAACATAGTGATGAAATAAGTTATTCTAAGAGATGTGAAAGTTTTAAATGTTGCTATGGGATCAGAGAGTCCATTAAATTTTGTTCACTATGTTTTGGAGTTTTTAAAGACAGTTCATTTACTTAACCACATGAATTTTTATTAAAATCAGAATTTTATACATAATATATAATATATGTATCACTATATATTATATATGTCTATATGTATAGAATATGTGCATATATGAAAATGTTCTTTCTCAGGAATCACAACTGGATCTGACCTGAATTTTCTTCTCAATGAGCACTAGCTTTTCTTTTGTACCAGATGGTGTCATAGAAGCTTTCCCTGAGGAAAGACTATATTCTTACCAGGTATGGCTCTCATGTACTGCAACACTGACAAACATGATGCAATCACCTTAAGGGTACAGTTGTGCCTTGCCTATCTTGGTGGTAACCAATAGCTCTCTAGTTTGTCTTAAGCTCTGCTCAACAACAGGGAAATCATACCTGGTACTGAAAACCCAGCCAGCTACCAAAGACTAATTACCAAAGATCGTTGAGCGTAAAAGAGATCTGAAACTGCCACTTTATTAAACCACTGTAAGTCATAGCTAATTTTCAACATTCATTCTTACGCCCACAGAAAAGCATAGCCCTCATCTCTCATCAGAGATTTCACTTTGATATAGGTTTAGACCATTACGATAAACTAGAACTGCTGAAAATGCAGAGAACAAGTGTCTGCGTAGTGCCCAGTGCCAACAGATACATCAGCAGCACAACTCCTGCACCTCAGACACACGGTGGGTTGGCAAGGACAGTAAGACTAAGAGGAACAGTAAGTCTGCTGTGAGACTGCATATTCTGGAGGTGACAGGGTCTTGCACCCATTAAGTGTCAACATCATGGCTGTGTGAATAAGACAAGAATTACACCTGCACCAATAGGCATGTTACCAAGAGTGGGGGAAAACTTTGTGAATCCCCAACTTTAGACAAAACTTCAGGCAACTGAAAAAAGGCTGAGAATGGGAGAGATTGTCTTCCCTAGAAAAGGGCACGTCAATCTGTTATCCAAGACCAAATGTTCGACCCAGAAAATGTATACACTAATACACACAGGAATATATTGATTAAGCAGGTTGTATTTTATATTATTGATATAGATCAACAATTCAAGAAAAGAGGCCATGAACTTGAGAGGAATAGTGTACGTGGAAAGAGTTGGAAGGAGAAAATTGATGCAATTATATTTTAATTTCAGAAACTAAAAATTATATATAAGCCCTGAATCAGAGATAAATTTTCAGAAATTATGTACAGGTATAAGTATGGTAGCTTTGGGAATGAAATGTTCATTTATGGTTCCAGCTTTGAAGTAAATAACCATTTATAAATACAGAATAACGTGTGTCGTGTATTATTCAAAAAGTCTAGGATTAAAAAGTTCCTGAGTGAGATAATCCAGAGCCAGAAAGACAAACACAGTATATACTGTGTTGAAGTGGGTAATAGGCATAAAGCAGAGGATAACCAGGCTAGAATCCACAGTCCCAGAGAAGCTAGGTAACAAGGAGGAACATAAGAGGAATGCATGGATCACCCAGGAAAGGGGAATTAGATGTGATCTCCTGGGTAAACTGGGGGCGGGGGGTGGTAGAGAGGAAGGGATGGTTCGAGGGGAACATGAGGGACTGAGATGGTCAAATTGGAAGATGGACAAAGAGAAAGAGTAATGAAAGAGATACCCTGAGAGAGAGGGCCATTTTGGGGTTACGAAGAAGCCAGGTCCCAGGGGAACTCCCAAGAATCTACAAGGATGACTCCAGCTAAAACAATAGTGGAGCATGTGTCTGAACTGGTCTTCTCCTGGTGACCCTAACTGTCATCATAGGACCTTCATCCTCTTGCTGATGGAAGCAGATGCAGAGATCCACAGTCAAACACTGGGCCTAGTTCCAGGAGTCCAGTTGAAGAGAAAGAGAAGGGATTATATTGGCATAGGGGGTTAAGATCATGAGAGGGAAATCCACAGAGACAGCTGACCGGAGCTAGTGGGAGCTCAAGGACTCTAGACAACCAGCTAAGGATCCTGCCCCGGACCGCCCTAGGCCCTCTGTATGTGGGTGACAGTTGTATAGTTTGCTTTCTTTGTGGGCCCCCTAGCAGTGGGAGCAGGACCTGTCCCTGATATATGAGCTGGCTTTTTGGAACATGTTCCCTACGGTGGGAGGCCACGCTCAACCATGATGCAGTGGGGAGGAGCTCGGTCCTGTCTCCACTTGATATGACATGCTTTGTTGACTCCCATGGGAGGCCTTACCATTTCTCAATGAATGATGGGGAGGAGAAGATGGGGGAAGAGAGATGAGGGGAGGAGATGGGAGGGAATTGGATGAGAGGAGAGCGGGGAAACTGTGGTTTGCACATAAAATAAATTTTACAAATTTAATAAAATGTCTATTTTTCCTCCAAACCTCAAAATGATTCCATTCCTGCTACAAGTAAAGTCTAGGTGGAGTAGAGCCAAAGTGAAAAGGTCATGTCTATAGTAGCGGTGAGGACTTCTTCAAAAGCCAAGTACTGCACACTAACTTGTGTGTCCCCATGGGATTAGAACTTATTTTCCATTTTCCTGATTTCTGGTGGGTGAAAATGGAGTGCACATAATAAATTGATACCGCCATGCTGGAGGCACAGGCACTGAAAGTTAACACAACTGGCAAAGATATCTAAAACTGGACGTGGAAAAAACAGGATCTACTCTAAAGACAAAAACAAACACAAAGACAGCACACTTTCACTTAAAATATAATGGCATTTCCTCATTTATACCGATATCATGAATCTACATTCCTCCACACAGACAAATGTAGGCACATCACTATAAATTCCCCTTTGTTAAAATTTTGTCAAACAGTTTTTGTGACATGTTTTCATTATGTACCCCTAGCTGGCCTGAAACTCTACCTGTAGTCCAGTCTGACCTTGAACTCAGAGAGATCTGCCTGCCTCTGCATAGGGATTAAGGGTGTGGACCACCACTCTTGGCTTTTAGATAAGTATTAAATTGTTCCCTGATTTTTCTACCCAGACTCTTATTATATTTTTTATCATTCATACTGAAATGGTTAATCCAATATTTATAGGCTTCATGACAATGATTAAAAGTAAATCAGTGTATTTTCTTTGGTTTTATAAGTAATATACAATATTACTTGTTATTATATCCCAATAATACATAATTTTTAGAACTCAAGCTTAGTTTCATTTAGGGTTATACATAGTGCATGAAGAACCTGCTATTTATTTACATTTCATTTATGTGTGTGTGTGTGTGTGTGTGTGTGTGTGCGTGAGAGAGAGAGAGAGAGAGAGNAGAGAGAGAGAGAGAGAGAGAGAGAGAGAGAGAGAGATGCCTAGGAGTGTAGGCATGCATTTGCCTGGTGCACATGCCGAATTCAGAGGACAACAGTCATCTGTTAGTTTGTTTCTTACACCCTGGAATCTGGGATTAAACTCAGGTCATCAGATTTTTCCAGCAAGAACATTTGTCCACTGAACCACTTCACTAGTATGGTTTTTTTTTTATTTTGTTTTATTACTTTTATAGCCAGTTTTTAGTTAGTCGCCATGGTTCATTCATTCCCTCATTAGGGCCGTGAATCTCTTGAATCACTCAGTATTGGTACTCCTTATTATTGAGCCAGCCTCTTATTTAATCATGCATTTTCAACTGAAGAAACATAGACAAATCTGATTTAGAGAACTAGCCTAAGGATGCAGAATTTTTGGGTGCCATTCTGTTGTATTGCCTTAGTTTTAGAAAGTAACGTTGAAAGTCCCTATTGTCTTCAGTACTTCTCTTTCATTACTACATATTTTGATGCTCAATAGAATGAAAGTGTTGCTTCAGACTCCCCACCATCTAGGGTTATGTTCAACCTCATATAATTGTGGAGAGTTAAAGTATTTTAATAAGGAAAGCGGAGCCAATAAAGCAGATAGGAGACATTTATTCCCTTTGATGTGGCAGCAAATTATTGAGTTCTGCGAAGACTGAGAAAGAACAATTTGGCAGGAGAAGAAACTGGGCACTCCAGTCATTGAGAATGAATGGAGGATGAAAGACGAGGTCAATAGAGTCATCAAAAGTCTCAATAAAGCATTCTACTTTATCAATCAAGTAAATAAGAATAAGATGGATCTTTTAATAGCTACTTGGTAGCTAGCTAAAGTTTATGATGCCATGTAAGGTATTTTCATCTTCCAGCCTGTTAAATTCAGTTAGGGGCCCAGGAAACACAATTGTTTTTCTAGAACACATTTCACTGGCAGCAGGCAAGGTGCTGAAGTTGTGCTAGGATGGTACTCCAGCAGCCGGTATAGAGCAGCGAGGAACAAATGGACAAAGAGAAATGCATCCAGAAGGAATTAAGCATCTTACAGCCCTTATATTTTGAGCACTGATGGCATTTATTTCTCTATATAAATTGTATTAAATGATTGCCTGGATAGGTGCTAGGACATTCAATTTAAAGTTGTCTTAAACTGTAATTGAATAGAGAATTTTCTGTGCAATTGGAGAAACCATTAATAATACAAAATAGATGATTGTATTCCCTATTCCGTAGATATTCTTTTAAAAAAAAGGTAATGGTTAGGACTTGAGGGATGGGTCAGTGGTTAGAAGAAAGCTTGAAGTTTTTCCTTAGGACCAAACTTTGGTCTCAGCTTACAGTAGGCAGCTCACAAATACCTGTATCTGCAGCTCCAGGAGTCTGACACTCTCTTTGTGCCTCCTTAGGCAACTGCACTTACATATGTATACACACACACACACACACACACACACACACACTTTAATGCCAATATGAAAAGTTCAGATTATTATGGATATGATAGCATATTAATATAATAATTATGATGTTTGTTAATGATAAGATAAGAAATGATAGTTTTCTTTATTTATTTTGCAGGTTCCATATTTAAATAAGATGTATATACTAACATTTTAAGTTACATGTGTCTTAAAAGCATATTTTGTCTTTGAATCTACCTCCATAAGCAATGTATTGACTATTTCTATCATCCAGAGAGGTTTTTACATGCTTTCCCATCTGTCACTGTCTCCTAACACCATCAGGTCGGTCACCTACTAATTGTCTTTCATTATGGATTATTTTACATAGTTTTGAATGTTACATAACTACAGAATATTGTCATTGAGTTTATATATGATTTTTTCTCATTGACTTAATCAGGTGACAATTCAGTTTTTAAGAATGTGACCAGTTCCCCCGTTGGGCTCTCTGTTGAGCAGTACTCCAGTCCAGGAAGGTATTAGATCTCTTCTAGTCTGCTCTTGAGGGATATGTGGACAATCTTCAATTTGTGGGCTTTATGAATATTTGAACACTAGTATGTAAAAGATCTGCAGAGACACATGTTTTCTTTTATTTGGGATGATGATTTCAGGAGAGGGCTAGCTACATCCCATATAGACATTATGTTTAACTCCTTAAGAATTTACTGAATTATACTTTCACCTTAATTTTGCAATTTCATTCTTTTCAACAATATGTGCCTGTGTTTTGCATCTTTGCCAGACTTGGTAATTTCCGTTGTTTTCTATTCATTATGGTTAAGGACGCTAATAGACATATGATTATGGAAATGACTTTTTCAAATAATAATATAAAGTTGATTTTTTTGAGGAATCAGACTAAGTAAACAAAGATGTATTAAACTGTGGGAATGTAAACTCAGCAACACATCTGGTCCTGCTCATCGCATACGTACATCTGTATCTTTCAACTTTAAAAGTACTTTCACAATCTCCCAAAATATTCATTCTATCTGAACAATAAAAAGATAACCTTCTCTTTAGATAATCGATCTATACATGTATATGTTTTAATGTACAGCTGTTTGGTGATTTTTAAAATTTTATTAAGCATGAAGAAATATGTGTGGTTTGTACTTTATAGTAATAATTTTGGTCAACACCATTTTTACTAGATTAGAATGAATCTAAAATTATATATTGCTAGCAAATTTTTCATATCATGTATTTTATTTTTAGAATTAATGAGTGCATATAAAATACAAAATATAATTCTGAGATAACAGGGGAATTTTTACTGCCAAATAAAATATCCCCTGAAAGCCCCTTTCCTTTTAATTATTCATACTTTTTTATTATTTTAGTGTGGATGCAGAAAGATGGCATGAATACACTCATATTATTCTTAATATGTGTTCACTTTTAAGTTAATTATTAGTTAATTTAAGCAAAATGACTTCCATTTTATTTTTACTATGCCAAAAATTTGGAAAAAGGACAATTTACTATTAATTTAGTCAGACAAAATCAAATACATCTACTGAAGAAAAATGTTATAATTATTAAAAGTTGTCAATGAACACTCATAACCTTGATTTTTTCCACTTACCCTATGTACAGCATAAAATCAACAACTCATGGCTGATTCATAAATTACTTTAAACTATGAAAACAAAATATTCTTGTTATGAAACAAACTGTGAGGAGCTCTAAGAGGTTATTTCTGCAGAAGGTAGAAAGGATATCACAAATTTTTAGTTGGATAATGTATTTAGACATTGGCTGTAATCTTAAAGTTAATACATTTTAATTTCCTCACAATTTCCTGTGAAATTATTA
Organism: Bramus lutescens; assembly: GCA_001685075.1. Taxonomy (NCBI): domain Eukaryota; kingdom Metazoa; phylum Chordata; class Mammalia; order Rodentia; family Cricetidae; genus Bramus; species Bramus lutescens. Next base: position 20,444 of record LOEQ01004802.1, on the reverse strand, counting down.
ACTGCAAGTTTTTTTTTAAATGTCTGAAGGTTATGAAGCCAGATAGTGGAGGAATTCTCACCGTAGTCTTAAAATTCTGATAGCATGTTCAATTTTGCTCCCCTTCCTAAAATTTAATGATTTCTCACTTTTTTCAGTGTATATAAGAAAAGCTAGTCTCAATAATTTGAAAAATATCCCTTAAATGTTAGTAAATATAGTTACTGTAACTTGTGAGAGTCTATTACTAATCAGAATATATTTTTATGAAAGTGCTAGCTTGTTATTGATGCTACATGATTGGTTGCTACTACAAGTATTTGCTTAGTTTTCTTAGTCTTTAAAATAATACCAATGCTATTGAATTTATTTTTCCTGATTATTAAATCCACACAAAATTTGCAATGAAGTAATATTTTAATATAAAGTCATTTGGAATCTTAAAATTAATATAAGAATTTAAAACTCACGTTTAGAAAATTATTACAACGTATTACAAGCATATGTAAAAATAGCCAATATCTGGCAAAGTGAGCGATCTAAGCAAATATCCCAGGACATATCGACTGGAACTCACCCCTTGGCTCAGGATAATTTTCCTTCCATTAAAACATGGTCATCATTTATATTATTTGGGACAAACTTAAATGAGTTTGCACTTTTTAGTAATATTTTTGAATATTTCAAGTAGGTATTTAAATGTATACTCTCATTTGGTGCACTTTTTTTTTACACCATGATTCACATGATTGTATTTATTAGGAAGCATAAAGCAACAACACTTTCCTGAAAAGAAGATATAGTGACTGATTTTGTGTGTCAACTTGATACAAGCTGTAGTCATCAGAGAGGAAGGAGTCTAAATTGAGGAAATGCCTCCATGAGATCCAGCTGTAGGGAATTATCTCAATTAGTTATCAGCAGAGGAGGGCCCAGCCAGTGTTGGGTGGTGGTACCATCTCTTGGATGGTGATCCTGGGTTCATAAGGAAGCAGGTTGACCAAGCCATGTGGAGCAAGCAGCATTCCTCTATCGCCTCTGTATCAACTCCTGCATCCAGGATCCTGTCCTGCTTGAGTTCCTGTCCAGATTTACCTCAGTCATGAATGGCAATTTTGAAGTGTTGACCAAATAAACCCTTTCCTCCCAACTTGCTTTTTGGTCATTGTATTTGAACGCAACAGTAGAAACCCTAACTGAGAAAAGAGACCATTGTGTTGCTCCCCAAAGAGCAAATTCAAAAGGACAAGTACTTGCCATTTTTATTTCTCATTTTCTTGTCATGGAAATACAATAAAAAATACTTAAGGTAACCTATTTCCTAAGATTCCTGTAAGAATAAAATGAAATCATATGTAAGAAACTTACTGGCAAAGTGTAAAGACTGAATTAATTTGAGTGATCGTCATTTCTTTATAGACAGATTTTTTTATCAGACATATTTTAAAAACTGTGGTCATAATATTTCTCTGAAATCTTTGAATATGTCTAGTAATTTCAAAGAAAAATGAAATGGTACTTAAGTCTTGTTTAGAAGTTTGTAGACAAAGCTTGGATAGTATAAATCATACTAAATTTGGTGTAGTTAATGCATATTTCAATAAAAAATTTTGAAACAACCAGTTTTCTATCATAAATGACCACTACATTTTACAATGTTAGTGAAACAACTAAATGATAAGGCTTTTTAATTTTAACTGATTTGATCTATTATACTTACATCATTTCCATTTTCTTTCTCCAATGTCCTTTGTTCTCCTTCTCAAATCATGGTCTTTTATTCTCTGGTTATTATTGTTACATGCTGCGGCATAATCCCTTTGTATGCTGTGAACATGTTTTATTAATTTGATTAATAAAGAATCTGATTTGACCAATAGTGAGGCAGAATAAAGTCAGATAGAAAAATCCAAGCAGAAATATAGGGAGAAGGGTGGAGTCAGAGAGATGTCAGCAACATCCAGGGAAAGCAAGATGGGAGGTAACAAGTTACAAAATTCATGGTAAAATACAGACTAATAGAAATGGATTAATTTATTTGGTAGGGAAATGAGTTAATTTAGTTGTAAGAGCTACTTAATAATAAACCTGAGCTAATAAGTCAAACATTTTATAATTCATATTAAGCCTCTAAGTGATTTGTTTAAAAGGACTTTGGGATTGGGTGAGGCAGAAAAATTTTCTGTACACACACACACATACTCACACACATATACTACTGTCCATTTTGTGTTGCGTGTATGTATTTGTTTTCATGGCCGACCACTTGGTATTGGACAACAAATTAACCAATTAGAACTCTGGGGAAAATAAATTCTCTCTCTTTCTCTCTCTCTCTCTCTCTCTCTCTCTCTCTCTCTTTCTCTCTCTCATAGTTAATTGCCTATTGTTCTTTATCTAGAAGCAGTGCTTGTGTGATTGCCCTCCCCCGTTATCTAAACTGGCAGATCTATTGGTGTTGTCATTGTTCAGGTCATGTTTAGTCAGCTATACTCTGACTGAGGGTATGGCTTCCCTTCATATTTTGAAGACATGATTTTAAAAAAGAAGACTTCCTGATTCTGAGGCTCTTACTATCTTTTTGTGCTCTCCTTTAAGATGTTATTTGAACATTGGGTGTCTATTTGACCAAGATACACTATATGTTACAAAAAATTGAATATTATAGATGCAGTTTAGTTTTAGGCTCATTAATCCTTGAATTTTATTCTCTAATAATATATGCACTGATATATTCCTAATATATTAAAGCAAAACTAGCTGAACAGTGGAGGCACACACCTCTAATCCCAGCACTTGGGAGGCATATATAGGTGGATTTCTGTGAGTTTGAGGCCAGCCTGGTCTACAAAGCAAGTTTCAGGACACCTTGAGCTGTTACACAGAGAAACCATTCTGGAAAAACACAAAACAAAAAGAGACAGCAATAACAAAACAAAACAAAGATAAACTATTGCTATGAAATATTTATTCAATTATAAATCTTAGAACAAGAATGTCAAAGTAATTTTCCTATCCCATGGGAAGAATATCTATTTTTTCCTTTTTTCAACTTTCTTTTTATTTATTCTTTCTGTCTTTCACATCATGCATCTAGATCCCATTCATATCCTGTCCCTTCATATTTGCCCTCTGCCTTTGCAACCCAACCCATAAAATTTAAGAAAAAAAGGAAAAGAAATAACAGGAAATAAATCTCATCGTGGAAGCCACAGTATGACCTAAGGAGTCATGCAGCAAAGCCATTTGTCCATATATCTTTACTTGTAAGTGTTCATTGTAAAGAGCCAGTTGTCTTCTTCAAGTCTCAGGTTTCTGCTTCTCTATCAGTGCTGAGCCTTTATTGGGACTCTTATTGGCTCTCCTGCTGTTGCCCGGTATAGTGGAGAACCCGCTGATTTGGGTCTACAGTTCACAAATGGGGTGGATATTGGGGTGGCCCAACCCATAACCCTGTTTCTGGGCCTGGGTATTTGCAGTGCTGGTCAGTCCACCAGCTCTTCCTCATCCTCACTACCAGGGTGAGCTCTCCTGCATTGGTGAGTTCACCCTTTGCAGTCATGAGGAAGTTGAGGGCCGGGGCCAATTCTACTTTAATGCCCTGAGGTCAAATCTCTCACATCTACACCATCAGGGCCAGTTGAACTGTGTTGCCCAGGCGTGGCACAGGGGCTACTCTCCCAAGTCCTGCAGCAGATTTACTTTTGTTTGTTTCGGACCAAGAAACCTGAGTTAGATCCCCAGAGCCCAAATGGTTCGGTGAGGTAATTGACTTCTAAAACGTTGTCCTCTGACCCTGCAACCACACAATAAATACATAATTTGTGTTAAAATAATTTAAAGAGGCTAAAGTGTGGTTAATGGGTTAAAGCTCCATGGTTCATATATGAAAGACAGCTGCAGTTCATTGAGAACCCTTGGGATGGAGCAAGCATTTAATGTGGGGTACCTAGCATATTGGCTGGTTTTGTGTGTCAACTGAACACAAGCTAGAGTCATCAAAGATGTAGGAGCCTCAGCTGAGGAAATGTCTCCATGAGATCCAGCGGTAAGGCATTTTCCCAATTAGGGATCAATGAGGGAGGCCCCGGTCCATAGTGGGTAGTGCCTTCCATGGTCTGATAATCCTGAGTTCTGTAAGAAAGCATGCTGACTGGGTGGTGGTGGTGTACACCTAAATCCCAACATTAGTTAGGCAGAAGCAGGCTGATCTCTGTGAGTTCGAGACCAGCCTGGTCTACAAAGAGCTAGTTCCAGGACATGCTCCAAAGTTGTCTCAAACAATCAAATAAGCAAAAAAGAAAAACAAACAAAAAATGAAGAAAGCATGATGAGTAAGCCAGGGGAAGCAAGCCAGCAAGCAGCACTCCTTCATGACCTCTGCATCAGCTCCTGCCTCTAGGATCCATCCCTACTTAAGTTCCTGTTCTGACTTCCTTCCATATGGACAGCAATATGGAAGTATAAGCCAAATAAACCCTTTGTCCCTAACTTGCTTTTCGGTCATGGGATTTGATCTCAGCAATAGAATCCCTAATTAAGACACCGAGTACAGTCACATCACTCATGTCTTTTCATGTTCTTCTCACAAAATTCTGTTGCTCTTTTCATAGTCCCATAAACCCATTTAAAGTCTGGCATAGAGTAATATATACTGAAGACACATTGTAGAAATGGGCCTTACTGGGGAATGAGGTCTTGGTATGAGGAAGGACCATGAGTGTTAACATTATTCAATCAACATGTCCTCTGGCACAAAGGTAGTTCCTGCTGTACCCCCGACCCCCTTCCTTTTAAATAGTAATTGCTGGTGGACAGGATTCAGGAAAGTAAATACAGTGTTAAGGCTTTAAAAAGTTTCCAAAAGAGGCCACCATTTAAGCGGAGGTGCTCTGAATGGTACTCTAATCAATACAGGTGCAGAGTGCTTTAACTGCATGAACACCTACACATCAGAGACATAAAATGTTACCAAGTACCATTTGTAAGTGCCCTGTTACAGCCTAGCTCAAACGCTCTGTGAAGAAATTAGCAGGCATAGTTCCTGCTTGCTATTTACGAGCGGGTGCATTAATTTCGATTTAAGGAGCCTCGTTTCTGCTGGAGCCCTCCTCTGCCTGTCTATAATTGGATAATGTGCTTCCTGCCTAAGAGTAGCAAGAATTGTTTCCTTCTCCGTCTGAAGTGAATCGATCAAGTTTTTTTTTTTT
>LOEQ01004802.1:0-10282 GCA_001685075.1 Bramus lutescens | reverse complement strand
ACACACCTGCACCGGAGCCCACCGAAACTCTATCAGTAGGCCATGACCTAATGGTGATGCAGAGACAAATGGAGATGGACTAGTTTAGGTTGTAAAAGCTATCTAGAAATATTCTTAAGCTATTGCCCAAACAATATTGCAAATTGCAAATGATATAGTTTCTGTATGATTATTTCAGGTCTAAGCGGCAGGAAACAAATAAACAGCCTCTGCCAACACAACTTTGGCCTCCATAGGCACCTACATGAATATGATATACATACCTATCCTTAGGAAATAATCAAAACAGATGAAATTTAAAAATTTCTTAAATCAAATTACACTATATATTTATATATTGCACAACAAAGTCCAACAACAATTAGAAAGAAAATCAAGAATGTGTCTATATATTACACACACACACACAAGCACATACATATTCACACACAGACACACACATATACACACACACACTGGTAATCTATATCATTAAGCAGAATTTTAATTACAGTTTTAGTGGCTGATAATTGTTTGGCCTATTGTACATTTGTGTAAACTGACAGAAAATTAATATATCAAAGCCTATAACTTATTCCTAAAATATGAGTATGGTAAACATAGACTTGTCTTGCAAAAATGCAGATGATGGTACACAGGTAGAAAGCATAGCTACTTCCATGAAGATTAGGTGGTCTTTCCATTTTCGACTAGAAGTAAATGCGACTAGTCTCAGTCATTGCAAGAACACCTACTGACCACCTTGTCCTTACATGAAAACCATGAACAAAAGATACTCTCAGGGAAGATACTGGGTCTCTGCATTGCTGACTATAAGTTGTAATTGCTTTGTGGTTATTATATGAGGGGAGCTGAGATAATTTTGAGAGTCTCAAAAATGACAGTCTAGAAAAATTGTATGTAAGGCTGCACATTTAAGATAGGTTAGCATACAATAAATCACCATAAGCCAACAAACAAACAAAAAAGCGATGGAACTTCTGCTTTACTGTAAAGGCCAATGCAAGAAGAAGAGTCCTTCCTTGAGGAGAGACAGCAAGTCTCTGTGTCCTGTGTGTTAATAGACATGCCATAAAATACCAAGACAATTTTCAACTTTCTCTATTTTTTCTCATTAGTGGTGTAAGTTTATTTATATTTAACTAGTTCAAATTAAAAAAAACTTGCTTTGCAAATTAAAACAATATAATTGACTTAATAAATTATAAAGCTATCATCCTTCTAGCCAGTAGATAGGGTACATCTATAGACATATAGACATATAACCTGCATGTAACCTCACTCAAAGCCTAACTCCCTTAAAGGCATGCACTTGCTCTATAGCTATGGGCACTCAGTTAAGGTAGTTATGTTCATATGTTCTTTGACATGTTCATAATTATAGTATCTCTCCTCTAGACCTGTTGTGACACATGCAGAGGATAATGGGTCTAAGGCACTCCTAATCTGTCAAGTGTTATGAAAATGAAAATATTGTGAAAAGAAAGCATTGCTAGCCATTCATCCTCCACTTGACTTAGCTAGGAGAGATTATTGCTATTTCCTTCTGGCAGGAATAAGCAGCAAGGACATAATTTCTGAGATCTAGTTCTTTACGCCGCGCTTACGGCAGAACCTTTGCATTTTAAGAAAATGCAATTTCTTTCAAGGATTTCCACTGGGGAGGGAATGTGTCCTAAAGGAGTGTAATCTAGGAGTCAATTTAGAGAAAGCTTCCTACTTTGGGCAGAAGACTAAAGTAGCAATTGGATCCTTTTGTTTTGATTCTTTTTGAAGAACACAGAAAGAAGTGAAAGTTGTAAAATATAAAGTGCCAGTTTGACTGTTTTTATTCAACAACTGACTGAATTGAAGGGTAGAAAAAGCTTTAACAACCAAGCTAGAGCTATATCAAAATTCCTACATAAATATTCATTTCTGTATGGTCAAGCATGAGCTTAGACTATTCTCAAGAGACTGTAAGGTTGAGTCCTTGCTCAGACATGAGGTATTCACATTGGATGATTTGCCTGGGTATCTACATAATGAATATAGTTTGACTATCTTGGGTAAAATGTCCTTCATTTTAAAGTAAAATATACTACCTACAAGTACATTTATTCTTTATATAAGATACAAATATTCTAATTGTAAATTCTGATCAAGATATTCTTTGTTGGGTTCTGTCTACTTGCCCATCTAAACAAAGATGTTCAATCATAGAAAAAATATTTTCATCAATGAAATACATTGTTTTCATATTCCAAACCACATATGCTCATGATTGTCTATGTTGAAACTTACAATGAATTATAGCAGCAGGTTCTTGGGTCTTGTTTCCTTTTTCTTAACTTAGTAGGTTGAGGAAGAAAACTGAAGAAGCAATGCTTAAAGACAAGACAAAATCAGTGTACATAGAAAGGTGGCCTAGTAGCTGGATTATAATTGTTCCCTGGTGATGCTGATAGAGAAGTGCAGAGATGTGCTTTTCTCAAGAAGCAACTTCAAAATACCAAGGGGGTGTGAAATTTCTCTGGGTGTTCTTTTTAGAATTTCTGCATCATGTTTTCCGATAACGTATTTCTTTGTTTCAAAATTTTATTGGACTATTGCATTTGTGTGTGTATGTGTGTGCACACACATGTATTTACATGTTTGTGTGAGTTTTCACATGTATCAGGGAAGTTATTGTCATAACAAAAAAGCAGGAATAAGATCATTCTCTCCTATCATATAGACCTTATAGAACAAACAAGGGTTTTCAGGTTTTCAAGTTTGGCAGCAAGAACCTTTATGAGCTAAGCTGCCTTTGCCTATTCAACATCTTACATTTCTAATGCCCACCCTCACAAGAAGGATGTCGCTCCTGGTAGATAAGGCATATGGCTCACATATTAGCCTATCTTCTTTCTCTAGCCCATGATAGTAAAAAAAAAATGCAATTTCTTTCCTAACAGCTGTCATATGACTTGTCTAGTCTTTCTAGGCCAGGTTGATCAGGTATAGCAAATATCTCTTCTCATCTCTGAGCACTGATAAGAATCTGTGAACAAAGAAAACCTGGTGAAGTGTCATAATGCTTCTATGTAGTTCTGTATTACTGCCATTGCTGACTTTCACTGACATGACATATATGAGCTGACTTCTTCACCCAAGTTTTTATTATCATTTCATCTAAATTGTGACAGACACTCTGTCCTGCTTTTTAAATTCCCATATTTACTAAGTACAGCCTGTTGTTCTCCCATGTGACAGCCATGACCTCTGAGAACATATTCTGACCACTGATGCAGAGACAATGCCTAGAATAGAATCTATCATGTATTAAGAACAACAGGAACCCACAAGGATAAACCCAGCTGGCACTCTTAGCAATAATGGAGAGGATGCCTGAACTGGCCTTCCCCTCTAATCAGACTGGTGGCTACCCTGATTGTCATTATAAAACCTTCATTCAAGAATTGACGAAGCAGATGCAAAGATACACAAGCAAACCCTTGGCTGAGCTCTGGGAGTCCAGTTGTAAAGAGGGAAGAAGGATTATATAGAGCAAGGGGGGTGAAGATCATGATTAGGAAACACACAGACACAGCTGACCCGAACTTGTGAGTACTCACTGACTTTGACTGACAGTTGGGGAGACTACATGGGACATAATTAGACACTCTGAATGTGGGTGACAGTTGTGTGGTGTGGTCTTTTTGTAGGGCTCCTGATATAAGATTTATCCCTGGTGCATGATCTGGCTTTTTAGATTCCATTCCCTATGGTAGGATACCATACTCAACCCTGACACAAGGAGGAGGGGCTTGGTTCTGCCAGGCTTTGTTGACTCCCCATGGGAGGCCTTGCCCTCTCCAAGAAATGGATGGGAAGGGGAGGAGGTGGCGAGGAAGGGGAGGAGAGTGAACTGTCATTATTGTGTAAAATGAATAAAGCAACAACAACAACAACAAAAACCCAACAGTTTTGTAAAGGAAGGAATGGGGACTATCAGAAGCAGGAATAAGGCAGGGTGGGGAATGGCAGGATCAAAGCTTCTTTCTATTTCCCTTCTTAGTCTTCTTACTTTTTTTTTCTTCTCAACTGGGAGTAAGCAAGACAGACTATACTCTACCAGATGTGTCATCTTATAAATACAGCCATCTGATTTTCTGTTTCCACTACTCATGCCTGAGTATCTAATAAACATCTGGACCTTTCTGTCCTGCTTTCTAAATCTCCCCTCACTGAGACTTTTATTCTCACTTCTCCATATCTCATGTCACCATAATCTGTCACTCTCCATATGGTCACTTGCTATAATCTTGTCCTCCACAAAAGAATGCCCAACATTGTTAGGGAAACTGAAGGCTGTAAATACAAATATAAATATATAAACTTTTTGTTTTTCTTATCTTAGAACTTCCTCTATGGGTTGTCCTCCCTTTGTGAAGATAACCATATTGTTCATGAAATCCTCTATGTGCAAGGTCTGATGGCTGCGCCCTCCTTTCTTACCTTTCAGAGTATGCTTTATCCATGTTCTATGTGAATCAGAGAAGTCATTCCACTGTTTAATAATAATAAGATCTTGGTCATTTGTTGGAGATGTTGGACATTTCTTATGTCTACATTCAAAGGGACATATACTTGGTGAAAATATTAACTAAGCTCCTTCTCAAAAATGAAGTCATTATTTTTATAAGATAGTATCTGTTTCTACTTTGACAATCTGTTTCTATTTAAGAAAAATATGTTTGGCCCCCATATTATATCTATACCATGTCCACAAATTTAGACATTGATAATAAATGAATTCAAAACTTCCACTATATTTATGGCCACTGAAATATGTTTGTTAAGTTTGAAAGAGTATATTTACTTTAAAGACTAAGTATAGATCTTATATTTAAGTGAACAATAGAAATTATTCATACACATTGAATAAAAGTCAATTCCAATTGGTTCCTATCTGTGAAACAATAGGATAGTGCTTCTCATCCATTTGTAATCAATGAACATGAATATTTTAAGTCACAACTCCACTTTCTTCAAATGATCCACTTTGTGGTTTCTTATTTCATAACTCTACAATATTTATTACCATAGAATTAAATTGGTTCTTATTCTTAGCATTTATGATCTAAAGAAAAATGTAATTGATGTGACAACCAATAGAAACTAGTTATGCTTGTGAATTAGTAACTCAAAGCACAGCTTGAATTGTTACATGATGACCTTCCATGCTTAGGGAATGATCACCCTGTTATACTTAATATTGCCATAATTAAAGCTTATTTTATTTGTTGTCTTTTACATGGCATTAGGTGAATTGTTCTAAAAATCAATATATAGCAAACAGCAGCATTAATTCTGGAATGAATTTCTCTCACGGATATTTAGAAGCTATCTTCCCTGGAACCAAAATACTCACAAGGAAATTGCAATCCTTGCAGAAACACAGTCTCAGTCACCTGGGTCTAGGTCTTGGGATTTTTCTAAAAGCCCTCACAAAGCACAAATGACATTTTAAATAGCTTGTCAGGAGGAGATGAGATTTTTAACGCAGGCCCACAAAATATAATCGCTTTGTGTATGTGTGTGTGTGTTTTATCAGTGCCCCTAAAGGCAAACATCTGAAAAGCAGAGAGGCGCATAATGCAAAGATAAATGAATGTTGCGACTACTGTCTAAGGAGGAACATTTTATAAACATAACAGGGTAATAGCTCATAATAGAAAAAATAGCAAACAAGTTGGACATCTTCATTTTTATATTTCTGTGTCTCCTAAGAAGTATTACTAGACATTACGAATTTTTCCTTCCTGGATGCTGAGCCATTTTGTTTTTAAAAAACTTTTCCGACAAGAAAGTTGTGTAAAATACACTTTGATTTGGATACATAGAAATGGAGTCTTGTCCAAATTTAAGCACAAAGTGCTTCTGTATGCAGTGATAAATGTGCCACACTAATTTCAATAAAATTGTTCAATGTACTTCCAGCTGATAGCTTATACTATACTACGTCTTGGACAGTTTCAAGATATAAAGCCATGACAACTGCCTTCTCTGTGTGTATCATGACGGTTTCTATGACCATTCATGTGTCCTAACATTAATAACTCAATAGACACAGCTCCTCTCTCTTGCTGTTGCTTTTCATTGCTTTTGTAGTGGCACCAGACTTGGGAAATATAATGATTTGATGTGAAAAAAAATGCAGAAAGATTAAGATATTTTGCTTGCGAAAATGGTTTATACCATCTTCAATGGGTTATGTCTTGGAAAGTTTTATACCATTTTTATCAGTACTTTGGATTCTGGTTAATGTGTTTCTCAAGATCATATAAAGCTTACTATTATTTATTCAATGCCTTCAGATGGATTAGAGGAATGGAATTAAATAGTCATTAGCAGAGAAGTAAGAGTCACTGGAACTTTCATATGAAAATCTACTTACCCAGGCAACACAGACAATTTTATCCAGCCTCTATATACCCTATAATCTCAATAAATTAATCTCTCTCCCCTACTCTTACACACACACACACACACACACACACACACACACACACCCTTAAGGATCACTGATCCTCTCACCTAAGCTTCCTGCCTAGTAGCAGGAATTTCAGGCATACACTAGTTCACAACAATGTAATGCTCTAATACTTTCTGGACAACTAGCAGCTGGATGCACATTTCACATAACTCTGTCACTGCCTGTTAAACACAGTGCAATCTGAATATCCTGATAGTCTGTTCACTCCATCTCCTCTGACTTCAGCAAAGTGTGAAAATTAGTGCCTCCTTAGTTATTTTGTCTCTGCTTCCAAGAAATTAAACGTGGAAATGTGTATTAGTCTATTTTCTCGTGCTAATACCACAATACCAAGATAAAAAGAAACTTATCTGGTCTTGAATTTCTAGACTTGCGTTTCTAGATGCCCCAGTATGAGAGATCAGTTCTGGTTTCTGTGTCAACAACTTCCCAGAGTCTTGAGGTTGCTGAGAGCACACGTGTATGTGGTACCTCTGTTTGCTCTATATCTTCTAGTGAAGTTGCCAGAATTCACGCAGACTATACCCCAATGATTTATCTAATTCATTGGGATTACATTTTCATAAAGGGACCCTTGGAGGGCACAAGTCTTTATCTAAACATTAGAAAAAGTTTGTAATCATTTAAACTGCCAAATTCGATGTTGTGCTTGTAGCAATATACTACAGGTTTTTGTGTTTCAGGAAGAAATACCACAGTTAGAAATATAACACAGCAATAAGGCACTTACTTTTCACATGCAGGCTCCAGTCCAAATCCACAAAAAAGCACCTCTGTAGTTAAAGATATCTTCTTGTATACTGTTCTTATAAAAGTATAAACAAAAGTCTGCAAATAAATAAACCATTCACTGTTTAGAGAAATCAGAGTTGGTGAGATGAGCTATGGATAGAATAAAAAATTTCCCAAAGTTCTGGATTTACTCATCTAAGTCTCATGAGCTCATAACAGTCACACAAATGAAGGGAGTTTAAAATCCAGGTTACTAGGCATATTTTACAAAACAGAAACAAATTGGTAGTCATTTAACTATCTAGACATTAGTCACGACCCCTTCATAAAAATATAGAAAACTGCAAAAGATCCCTTTCTTGAGTTGTGAGGCGTGATGAGCACCATCTGTCCCTGTCCTTCATGTTTGTAAAGATTGCTCGGTTTATACAGATATTAACTTTGAAGCACAGTTTTCAAATGTATTAGTGCACTGCATTAAATAATGACACAATAGAAAGAATAAAAACATTTTTAACCTTATGAATATTTACTTTGTGAGTAAAGAAAGAGAAAAGGTTAAGGAAAATATTTTTAATGAGCCTTAATAATGATGGTAACGATGTGATGTGCATATGAATGTGTGTGTGTGTATTTTTGTGCTCATGTGTCTGAATGTCAATATGCACATCTGTGTATGTACACATACACTATAGGAAGTATATGTAATAACTTATTTTAATTTTTTCTCTCGGAACTTTGTTATAATTATAAATAATTTATCTTGATATTAAAACTGAAGTTGAGATTGATTTTACTGTGAGGGAATGATAATATTCTCTTTATTCATTTGTTTTTAGTAAATGAGTTTTTCCCCACTAATTTGCAAGAGCCCTACAAGAAATCTTTCATATTTTGCAGCTGACTGGAAACAGATTTATATGAAAAACATGAAGAAGTATGTAAGAATTTCAGCCGATTGCATTCAAATTATAAACCAGGGAGAATCCATACTTGTTGAGATACTTTATAAATTTTAAAAGTGTGATTTCGTCTGTAGTGTGTGTGTGTGTGTGTGTGTGTGTGTGTGTTCACCTTTGGGGAAGTTGAGACAGAAGTAAAATTACTGACCCAAATTTTTTACTGTGCAGCAGTATTTCAGGAAATAGATGATAATAACATAGTTCTAGATGACAAAGTGGTATAACATTCTTTTGACAATACATGACCTTCATAAAATCAATGAACACCAAGATAAAGTAAAGCACAGCAGGAGCAGAAGTCATGCTACTGAAAGTCCTCCATGCCAAGTATCTTCCTGCAAACCTGACATGTCTCCTCGCTAATATTATTCTTCCGCGGGTGGAACGATGGCGCGGGACACGAACGAACCCACGTGTATAAGTTTATTAGGGGGNTGGCCTCCGAGCCCGGAAGTGCAGCCTTAGGGGTGGCTAAAGGAATTACACTCGCCTCCTTCATTTTCAGGCTGAAACTATGAATATAGAAATAAGCAACATGAAAAGCCGAGTAGCTTTCTATGAATATCGACCTATGATCTTGTTCCCAGAGCTGTCTAGAAATTGGGAAATTGGAAATGCATAAAAATTATTTGATAAAAGAGGCAATGTTAATCACGTGAAATATTTCAAAGGAGTAAGGTACAGGGTGATGTCAGTTTGCCAAACTCATAGTGATTTGAGTTGAGCTAGAGAGGACTGAAGCAGCCACAGAGCAGGATGGGAGATTGCAGTGAGACTCTTGAGGCCTTGGAAATTGTTCTAAGCCCAGGTTGTGGGCTTGGATACCTTTCTCAATTCCCTCTGCAGATCGGAGATTTTTTTTTTAATTCAAAGAACTAAGAGGTTTTTGAACACTGTGAAATTTCCTCTATCTACTTGAGAGAAATTCAGTGTATGAATGTTGTCAGTGTGTGCCTGGTATAGCCAATGCCACTGGGAATATATTATACTAGGTACAAATAAGGAACATTTGATTTGTCTCTCAGTCATAAAAGAAAATCTATACATATACACACATGCACATCCACACAAAAAAACACATACCAGATTCACACATGTACACATGCACATTAAAGTATACACACTAACAGTGACACAAAAGAGACCTCCCATATAAACTCATACACATGTGCATGCACACACACAGTCACCACTAAGGTTCCTTCTATGTTATACTATGTGTTGTCTTGCCTTATTGTTGCTGTTGTTAGTAATACTCTAACTGAATTCCCCTGGACTTCTGGTTTTAGAACCTGTGATTAAGAAGATGCTTACAGACTCCTGTTATCATTTATCATTTCTAATGCATAATGCTAGACTCTCTCTCTCTCTCTCTGTGTGTGTGTGTGTGTGCATATATCATATTGTCAGAAGAAAAATTGAACACTTTGTCTCCATGTTGTTGCTCCCTCACAATAAGCTAAGTCTGAGAAGGGAAAGAGGGAGCAACAGAAACTAAATATGTTATGCTTTTTCACAAGACAATGAAACGTAAAGCTTTTCATGTAACAAATTTTGTGTTGACTAAATCAGTTAAAGGGTTTCTTGCTTGTGTGCATTTGTAAAATATAAAACATGTTACTAGGTTCTCATAATTTTAAAGAATCAAATAAAAAACTATAAAAAATATGGAGTGTCTACTAGACACACTTTCTCTAAGAAAAATAATAATTGTTTTTCCTTGGCTTGCATATTGAGAACTATGAAAAATATTCGATGATTCTGGCTCAGTGAAAAAAAAAACATGCTTTTCTTTAATTTTAATGCCCTGAAATTTCAGTCTGACTCTACTATTTGTGACTCTTTTTTCCTTAAGCTGTTTTCTTTCCATTTTAAATGACCTATCCTCTTTTTTTTTGTATACCAAAGATAATATTATCCAACTCACAAAATGTAGTGAAAAGGAGCACTGGCCTGCTTTCATCCTGCCCGGCTCCTGCACAGCTAGCTTATACCCTGAAATTGCAACACACACATTGTATTCATTTAAGCACTGCCTGGGCCATTATATCTAGCCTCTTCTTGGCTA
>LOEQ01004801.1:111487-127030 GCA_001685075.1 Bramus lutescens | reverse complement strand
AGAAAGAAAGAAAGAAAGAAAGAAAGAAAGAAAGAAAGAAAGAAAAGAGGCTTGTGGAAAGTAGAAATAAAGACAGTTGCATGAACTAAGGGTCTTGGCAGCGGATATATAAACTAAGGACATGACTGCACCAAGGTATGCTCAACATCTGAAGGAGTGTACAGTCAGGGGACTCTCGAAGAGCCCGGGGCAGGGAGAGAAAGTAGTACACTGAATATCGATAGCAGACTGGATCAGGCCATGGGTTGAGGGGGTGGGGTGGAGAGAGTGCAGGCAAAGGAGACCAAGGGGGGCAATAGAAGACAAAAAGGGGGGACCAAGAGAACAGATAGCCAAGAGGTAGGCTATAAGGGAATGGGAAACTGGGGGAGGAGAGCCCATGAGCGGGAGAAGTTTAGGAGGGAGAGCAGGGTGAGAGGAGACACAGGTACTGAGTGAACCTAGAGGTCAGGATGTGCTTTGAGATGATAACAGGCACCATGACAGCCATTTGTCCCTTCTGACAGTGATAAGGAAATGGCTCCTTCTAGAACTGGGGGGAATAGAGTTGCCTTTGGACCTGACAATTGTTCCCTGAAGAGAGATATCGAAGCCATTGCGAACTTCTTTCAAGCATGAAGCCTGGGGAGGGGTATAGCTTAACATGTGTGAGGCCCTTGGCTGGATCTGCCTGGGGCAGAGGCAATAGCTTGCCATGTGGGAAGCCCTCAGTTGGTCTCCCAACCAAACACCTTTGAGCTCGTTGTTCTTTCTCCCCATACCTTCTCTGATTGTGTCACAAGGATAAAAGTCAGCCACTCATTTAAAAAAGAGGAAACAGTGATGGAGAGAAGCTAACGTGACTCTGAGATGAAGTTGATACGGTGCTTTACTTTCTGCTGCAACAGAGGAGGGGTTGTAGAGGGGCTGAATAATTCCTTCCTGAATGAAATTATGTCTAGTGACAAGCAATGATGCTGGTGTTGACATCTTGCAATCACAACTGTTGAGCTATTTGCAACCTGGGCATCATCCCCATGTGTCCTCCATACTTCACTATAAGTGGGCACTAAGACAACCCAGCTCTGTGTGCCTGGCATAGTATACTATTAAAGAAAGGATTTTCTAGCTAAAGATCCCAGAGTAGGTTTCCTGTGGATATTGATAACAACAAAAGGAAAAAAAGAAAGTAAGATTCATGTTTCATTAGGGACTACTGCAGAGACGCAAACAGTTATGCTCTACTGTAGTGGATCGCCAGGAACCCCAAATCACAGAAAATATAAAATGCAAATATATACCAAGAAATGCAATTAACGTGAGAACCGGCTGTGTCTGGGAGTCAGGAAGTCTTGCTAAAGCCATGCTCCACTGAAATCTGAAGACATAAGGAAATGTTAACTAGCGGAAGAGGAAATCAAGTATGCCCTTGAAGAGAACTGAAATGGACAACACCTGCTCTCGAGAGCAGTCAGCGGAAGGAAGGGCTGGAAGAGAGAGTGAGGAGGAGTTGATATCAAGGCCAGCTTCTAACCTTGAGATCTTAGCTACAGTTGTACAAAGGTCTCAGTGAGTCAGAGAAGACACAAAGAAACATCCATCCAGGCATTAGATAACATAGCCCTCAGGAGTGGCAATGGACATTTAGAAGAACAAGTTGGTAATAACCTATTTTTGATATGAATGTTGGATGAATTAGACTGAATATAATTTTTTGTTGGTAGTTTAGCAGAAACTGGATTTTGAGTATTTCTTTTGGTAGTGAAATAAAAATATTATTTATAGAAAGTTTTCATGCATATGATGCCTTTTTTAGGTTTAACAGCACTTGGGGTGAAGGATGGAGGAGCCTTGAAGATAGTATATCTTCCTCTAAGAGATATAAGAATAAACATTCTTTAGAAAACCAAAGAGGCAGGGGCACTGCACACAAGCAAGTGTCTCTGTGTGTGTAATGAATCTTCTAGCTGAAATTATTCAGATAACCAAAGGATAATATTTTAGGAGGACATAATGAAATGTACTTATAATTGGCCACATTGGAGATGTAAAAGATACAAAAATGTCTCCATTAGCTGTAGTATGTTTGGCTGCAAGTAATAGAAACCCAGAGTCATAGAGTAGTACAATTATGGCAGTTTAAATGAGAATGTCACAGGCATAGGCTCATAGATTTGAATGTTTAATCATCAGGGAGTGTCACTATTTGAAAAGGAATAGGAGGTGTTGCTTATTGGAGTAGGTGTGGCCTTGTTGGAGGAAGTGTGTCACTGAGGGTTGACTTTGGGGTTTCAAAAGCCTAAGCCAGATCCAGTGTCTCCCTCTTCCTGATGCCTGTGGATATTGATGTAGAATTCTGAGCTCCTTCCCCAGCACCATGTTTGCCTGCGTGCTGCCATGCTTCCCACCATGATAACAATGGGCTAAAATCTCTGGAATTGTAAGCAAGCCACAACTAAATGCTTTCTTTTATAAGAGTTGCTGTGGTCTTGGTGTCTCTCCTCAGCAATAGAACACTTAGATAACAACTTACTTATAGAACAGAGACTCCAGATGGCAGGGGGGGTGTGCAGGTTCAGGGTGGGTTGCTCCGATACACAGTGATATCATTAAAGACATAGGTTATTGCCACTGTCTCTGTAACTGCCCACACAACATCCCCCACACATGCCACCATATGTGCCCCCCACACACACTCTGCAGGGGATGGAGCCCAGTGCTTCAGGGGCACTACACAAACACTACACCATCAAGCTACACTGTCAGCTTTCTGTAGCACTTTTTGTTACGGTTGGTGGGTAAAAGGGTCAAACTTGAGTATCAAGCTGCAGCATTTGGCTGCAGCAGCTCCAGGCATCCCATGCAGAGCTGGCAAGGTTCCTTGTACACCATTAGACAGCCTCTCCTGGGATCAAACCATATGTCTTATTGGCCCCAAATCAACCGTATATCCACTTTTGAAACAAGAACACGTTCTGAAGAGGTATGTCTTTCTCATACCTGCTGGAGGATTATTACAGCAAATCTATTGTGGTGGGGAAGGCCTACAATTATTTTGCCCAGCTTTTCTGGCTGGGAATACTGCAATCTGTTATATTTATTTGAGTGGCCCTTGAGTTAACACATCAGAGGCATGTCTTCACATCAGGGTCTTTGAGTTCTAAAGCTGACAACTTGCTATTTATCTTAATCATGTTTCTCTGAGTGAAGTGACTTTGGTTTCTCCATATTTGGGGAATAAAAGGATAAGCTTTCTTGACCTAGAATCTAAACTGAATTTCTCTCTCTTCCAGGCGACGGAGGAGAGCTGAGCAGTGAGCATGCCTGGGAGAGACAGCAAAGGAAGGAGTTGACTCTAGATTCCCTTGGAAACTGCTTTCCTTAGCTCTGAGGTTTGAGGGAACCTGTAAATATTATCCATCTGTATCTTCCTTTATAAAGGGCCCAGTTACACAGTCATAACTTGGACAGACACAATCATCTGCTAAGAGGAGCAAATGTGCTGACTGTGTGTGCTGTTTTAGAGAGCTCGCTGGTGATCTCTAAGGAGAGTTCTGCACATGTGTAGGAATATCCTCTCATTACTATGTCTATGCCGAAGTCTCCCAAGGCTCACCGCAGCCATCATAAGAAGCCTTGCCAGACACAACATGTATTTTTTGTTAGAACCTTGGCTTTGTTTAGGATGACACTGTGACAATCTTGTGTCAAAATAGGTATGCATCAGTCACATCAATCATCCTATTTTGCAAGAGCCTCATTAACTTCCTTGAGCCTATAGATGGCCTTGAGATTCATTTCTGGATGATGAAATAAGAAATCTTCTGGGGACTTCTAGGAGGACTCTTGCTTTTCTGATAAAAGTGACATATATAACTCTTCCTGCCTGGAACATGGACATGAAATCTTGGCTGTGGTAGCCATCTGACTTTGTTCTAATGATAGAATGCAATATATTATTCATGAAGTCTACAGAAAGCGTTGACTCTGGTACCTCATCACCTTGACTGCTGATCTTTAGTATCAGTACCTGAAAAAAGGCTGAGGTGCTGATAAATTTTATCTCAAAAGATCAAACTGTGACATGCAAATCCAGAACCAGCTACATTTATGTGTCTGTATGTTTTTGTTTTATTTTTATTTTGAGATAGTGTCTCAAGATGTGGTCCTTTTGTTTCAGTGTTCCAAGTACTAGGATTCTAGGGCCTGTGCTACTATATGCGGCTTGTGGCCTACATTTAACCAGTGGTTGACACTTTCCTGATTCATAGAAGCTTCAGGAAAATGTTTGTGGAATGAGAAAAAAGTTAATGGTTGACAAGGTGGATGACTTCTATAATCCTAATGCTGAGGAGGGGAAGGTAGGAGATCCCTGGGACTGGCTGGGCCAGTCACTGGCCAAATTGGTGAGCTTCAGGTTCACAGAGAGATCCTGTCCCAAAAACTAAGGTGGAGACTGGTTAAAAAGAAGACAGTTGGTGTTGATCTCTGGTCTCCATACATATGCACAGATGTACGTGTGCATTTGTGCGTGCATGCACACACACACATATATGCACGCACAGACAAGATGTGTGGGTGAATGAAGGCATTAATAAACCCCCAAACTGTTTAATATTAATTTATAATGTGCTGTGTTTTGTTATTTTTGTTTCAAAGAACAAACAAAATATCATGCAGAAATAAAAGCAAACTGGGTTGACAAGGTGGCTTAGCATACAAAGATCTTGCCTTGCAAGCATAGTGATGTCAGACCCCACATATATCACACACAATAATAACAAAAAATTGATTAAAACTTAAAAAAATAGTGAATCTCAAATAAGATGGCAAATGAAAGAAGCCAACCCCAATCTGAACATACAGTACAGATTCATTTGTTTGAAACCCTAAGTGTCCTGAACCAGTAGGAAAGGGGGTCCTGAACAGCAAGATGTTGTATGGGAGGACCAAGGATGAGAAATAAAGAAGATAAAAGCAACATTTGGTACCCAGGGATCTCAAAGAAGCTGATGACTTAAGCTAAACAAGTTTAGAAATACAGCATCATATATACTATTTACAGGGGGAAAACAACCAAGGACAACAGAGACTTAAGTCAGACAATGCTGGCAAAGAGAACACAGGATACCTCAGACACAACTGACTAAGGACTGATAACCACAGACCAGGAGGAAGAGTCAGGTCTCCAGAAGCCACAACCTTGACTCTCTTGAGGCACTGGCTCCAGCCCTAGACCGGCCTTGCCAAATCCACTCTTGGACAAGGACATAGAAGGAAAGTTCCCTTTGTCCTTTTACCAGGGACCCTGAGAAAGTCTTGGGTTGGTTTGGCTCCCCTTATCTAGGAAAACTAAGTTGATTATACATCAGCAGGTCCTCACCTCAGGGTGATGTTGCTGATGGGTGCCTCAACTGTGGGCTTGGTCACAGGGATGACTGAGTGGGAAGGCACAGAGAGGACCTTTTAGGACAATGGGAATGCTCTGAGTCTTGCTTGTCGTGGTCATCACACAGGTTTCTATCTGCCAAAGCTTACTGAAGGTGTGCATTCTGTTGTTTGTATGCTACACAAGCCAAGTGTGGTGGAGCACATCTGTAATATCAGCATCTGGGATTGAGGCAGGAAGATTACAAGCCTGAGCCTAGCCTGGGCTACATAGTGAGACTGTTTTTAAATAAATAAAATGGCTGAGCATGTAGCTCAGTGGGAGAACAATTGATTAACACACGTAAAGCTCTGGCAATTCACACAGTCATCAGAGTCGAGCAAACAGAATAGAGACTACTTTCCAGACACAGCTGGGGCTGGAGAAATTGGCTCAGTGTTTAAGAGGGCTCGCTGCTCTTGCAAATAACCAGAACCCCAGTTCCAGCACCCACACTGTGCAGCTCACAACCACCTGCAAGATCAGTTCCAGGGGATCTGATGCCCTCTTATGGCCTGTAAATACACCTACACATAATGGTGTGTCTCAGTGTTCTATTGCTGTGGACACTATGACGCCAGCAAGTCTTACAAAGGAGAGCATTTAATTGGAGTTTGCTTACAATGTCAGAGGTTTAGCCCATTATCATGATGTTGAGGAGCATGGCAGCACCCAGGCAGACATTGTGCTGCAAGACGTAGCTGAGACTTCTACCTCCCGATCCACAAGCAGCAGGAAGAGATCNTTGAGGCAGGAAGATTACAAGCCTGAGCCTAGCCTGGGCTACATAGTGAGACTGTTTTTAAATAAATAAAATGGCTGAGCATGTAGCTCAGTGGGAGAACAATTGATTAACACACGTAAAGCTCTGGCAATTCACACAGTCATCAGAGTCGAGCAAACAGAATAGAGACTACTTTCCAGACACAGCTGGGGCTGGAGAAATTGGCTCAGTGTTTAAGAGGGCTCGCTGCTCTTGCAAATAACCAGAACCCCAGTTCCAGCACCCACACTGTGCAGCTCACAACCACCTGCAAGATCAGTTCCAGGGGATCTGATGCCCTCTTATGGCCTGTAAATACACCTACACATAATGGTGTGTCTCAGTGTTCTATTGCTGTGGACACTATGACGCCAGCAAGTCTTACAAAGGAGAGCATTTAATTGGAGTTTGCTTACAATGTCAGAGGTTTAGCCCATTATCATGATGTTGAGGAGCATGGCAGCACCCAGGCAGACATTGTGCTGCAAGACGTAGCTGAGACTTCTACCTCCCGATCCACAAGCAGCAGGAAGAGATCAACTCTGGACTTGGCATGAGCTTTTGAAACCCCAAAGCCCATCCACTGTGACATACTTCCTCTAACAAGGAGCACACCTGTTCCAGCAAGGCCACACCTTCTAAACCCTCTCAGGTAATGCCACTCCCTAACGACCCAGCATTCAAATCTATGAGCCTGTGGGGGCCATTTCTATTCAAACCACCACAGAGTGTAGACATACTCACAGACATACAGAGACATAGTAAATAAACCATTTCCTAAAAAAAGCTATAACCCTTCCGGAAATAAATCTTTTAATACAAGGACCTCTGTGTTTCTTCAAACCAGAAAAAATTTTTTGCACAAATACCTGTTGACGATTCCATCTAGAACCTTCTTTGGAGTAGAATGAAATTGGTTCACTTCCTGACCTGAGAAGTTCTTTCTCTAAATGTAAAAAAGATATATTTTCCCATATAAGTGTGTGTGTATGTATATTATATATATAATATGTATAAAATAGTAGCTTACTTTTTGTTCTAAATTTTAATTCACTTAAATGTTTAAATATAAGCAAATACTCATGTATTTAAGAAAAAAGTCTTGAAAACAAAATGTGTCCTAAAAATAACCATTCTTTAATATATACAAAAGTTAGTTAAAATACATCAGAAAATGGCTGGAGGTACTGAGTACAGGTGATTGCCACTCAAGCATAAGGACCTCAGTTTCAATCCCCAGACCTCCCCTAAAAGCTAGTTATAAAGTGCAAGCAGATGTAATCTCAGCCCTACTGTGGTGAGATGTCTGGCTAAGACAAAAGAATCCTGAGCTGACATCCCAGTATGGACGGAGGAAATCTCACAGCCCCCACCCTTAGACAAAGAGCTAGAGATAACTAATGGCTGTGGAAAGAAGAAGAATTGATTTCTCTATCCCCTAAATACATATACAGTAACACTAAATAGACTGAGCATGTTGCTTTTACACACACGTGTGCACACACACACATGGGGGAATCATGAAGTAGAGAGGGAATGGGGAAAACACTAGAGGAGGTGGAGAGGGGAGAGTGGAAATTATGTAGAGACAGTATTCATATATGAAATTCTCAACAATAATAATATATGTTGAAAAACACATCAAGTGTCTTAAGGGTTTCATTGCTGTGAAGAGATACCATAACCACAGCAACTCTTTGAAGGAAAACATTTACTTGGAAGGGGCTTGCTTACTGTTCCAGAGGTTCGGTCCATTCTCGTCATGAGGTGACGGTGAGGAGCATGGCAGCATGCAGGCAGATATAGTGTTAGAGGACTAGCTGAGAGACCTACATCTTACCGGCAACAGGAAATTGACTGACTGTCACACTGAGGAAATTCCCAGCAAAAAAGACCTCAAAACCCGCCCCTAAGGTGACACTCTTCCTCCAACGAGGCCACACCTCCTAGTAGTGCCTCTCCCTTTGGAGGCCATTTACTTTCTTTCAAACCACCCCATCAAGTATCCTAAAATTCATGTATAAACCTTACAAAATCTGAGTGTTCGTGTAAATAAGTAAGAATAACCCAGAATATTCTAAAGATAGAATATTGAAAACTTTAGCTTATATTACTGTACACCTACAATCAATAAATGATGATACTGGCAAAGGGGTTGACAAAGTGAAACATAATAGAGAATTTCAAAACAAATAGAAGTAGGATTTATTATATATATATATATATGATAGATATGGCATCTTAAAGTAGTGAAGGAAAATACAGATCATAATAAAAATTGAGTCGGGTCAACTGGGTAACCACCTGCAAAAAATTAAGTTGCATTCACATCTCAAAAAATTAAATTTTGACCTAAGAAAAACCATGGAAAAATTACTTTGTACTTAAAAAAAGTAATCTTTCTAAATTTGTATGAGAATTCTAAACATAATGAACTGTTTCCAGATCAATACATTTATGAAGCAAGGCAAAGTAGATTGTTTATGTCGCTGTTATTGATAAGAGTGAAATATTTCAAATGACTGACATTCATCATCATTAAAGTGTCTTTAAAATTATAAAGTATTTCTGTATTGCACAGAGATTTGTCTGACCCCTGAGGTATATCAAAGGATGAAGTGAGGCATCCCTACACCAGTGCTCACAGGATCACATGTATCTTACATGACCTAAATATCAAATATATAATTCATATTCTACTTTATTAATTTCATAATGTATTAGCACAACTTCTCATGAACTTTGAACTTAAAATAAAATCAACACACACACACACACACACACACACACACACAGAGATTTATTTACTTATGTATACAATGTTCTGCCTGCAGGCCAGAAGAGGGCTCTAGATCTCATTACAGATGGTTGTGAGCCACCACGTGGTTGCTGGTAATTAAACTCAGGACCTCTGGAAGTGAGTTAACCACTGAGCCACCTCTCCAGCCCTGAACTAAAACATATTTAGAAAGGTTGTCAGAATAAATTCTATGAATGACTTTAGCAAACATATATTTTTACTTCTCCAAAAAATAAGGTTTGTAACCAAATGATTTCATGCTTGTAAACATAAGTCAAAAAATCTCACTTTTGGGTTTCTTATTTCCTAATTCTAAGTGTAATCAAACCTCTTTGGAAGAGTTTATCAATCATATACTGATTTTTCTATGAAATAGCTGTTTGGGACAGGGTTTTTATTTTGTTTTGTTTTTATGCCATGTACAACAGGTTATCTGGCCTGATTTCATTGTGCAAGTCTTGTTTTGGTGATTGTGGTGGTTTGAATAAGAATGGCCCCCATAGGCTCATAGATTTCACTACTTTGTCACCAGGGGCTGGCACTATTTGGAAGGATTAGGAGGTGTGCCTTGTTGGAGGAAGTATGTTGCAGGAGTCTCTGCTAAGTGCAGAGTCTCTCTCTTCCCACTGCCTGTGCATCCAAATGTAGAACTCTCAGCTCCTTCTCCAGCATGTCTGCCTGAGTGTTGCCATGTTTCTTGCCATGATGAGAATGGACTAACCTCTGAAACTATAAGCAAGCTCCAGTTAAATGCTTTCTTTCATAAGAGTTGCTGTGCTTGAGGCTGGAGAAGTAGCTCAGAGGTTAAGAGCACTGGCTGCTCTTCCAAAGGTCCTGAGTTCCAATTCCTAGCAACCACATGGCAGCTCACAACTTGGGGGCTCACAACCATCTGTAATGAGATCTGGTGCCCTCTTTTGTCATACAAGCATGCATTCAGGCAGAACCCTGTATTCATAATAAATAAATAAATAAACAAACAAATGTTTAAAAAGATAGTTGCTGTGCTCATGGTGTCTCTTCACTTCATGGCAATAGAACAGGAACCAAAAAATTGTACTGCTAAGAGTTCATGTGTACAACTCCCTGCTATGTAGAGAAGACACTACTCATAACAATCTCTGATCTTACATAAGTCTTTCTTATATTTACTGCTAGGCCATTCATCATCTTTTGGAGACCATTTAACTAAGTTTATCTTGCAGTAAGTCTAACTGGTCTTTGTTTGAATATATGAAAAACACTCTAATTATATACCATGCTGATTTGACTTATGGCCTGTATGCCCCCCCCTTTTGTTTTAGTGATTCTATTGAAATTTCTATCTATATATTCCTGTCTGCAAATAGTGGTAGTTTTATTCCCTCATTCCAATTTTAAAGTATTTTCTGTTCATTTAGCTGCACTCTATGTTTATATAAACATCATATTTGTACTTTGTGGGTTTTCTTTTGTAATTCATTAATTTCCACCTTTATTTTCTTTCTTCTGATTTTGTTTGGTTTCTTTTTCCTTCTTCTAACATGTTCAGTTGGATATTAATTTTCTTCTGAACACTGTTACAATTTTATCACAGAGTTCATGATGTGTAGAAATTTCTCTATAGTGACTATTCCAGTTATTCTTAATTTCAGTTTAGATTTTTTGTTTGAACTGAACAGCCAGTGACCATGTCAGAGGAGCAGCCGGTTCCACTCGAATTCAGGCGTTTGGGCCACCAGAAGATAAGGCACTGATGGGTGAATCTCAGATAGGCAAGGGCCCGAGGGCTTTGGCTCCAGAATGTCTTTTGCTACTGCTGTGCCTTTGCATGTTTGCCATTGTCATTTTTCTCTGGTATCTGGCATGATATGAATGGATGTGTGTGGGAGAGTTCTCACTGCCTTTAATGTAGTGTGATTATCTCATGGAAATAACACGTTTCTACTGGGCATTTTTTACCTGTGGATTATTATGAGAATGATTTCCTCTTAAGCTGCACTGTTTAAAGTGTTGCCCTTGCTTCTGATAAAGCAAGGGCTGCAGAGGATAGAAAATAGGACCAAGTGCAGTGATTTCTGTGTGCGGGAAGGACCTTGGCAGCAAAAGAGAACCCACAGTGGGTGAGGGACAGACAAATACGCCATGCAGACATAACTTAAGTGAGGAGTTTTATTGAGATAAAGAGAAGGGGAGGGAAGAGAGAGAGAGACAGAGACAGAGAGAGACCTGCTTGCCTCTTCAGAAGAACCACAGGCAGAGAGTGGGAATGGGCGGAGCTTGTCTCTTAAAGGGACCTTTTGCACCTGCATACAGACTAAGTAGTGGCATAGCAGCCACAGGACCCCGGGCTGGCTAGGATGTTGCCTGAGTGAATCCTGCCTGGTGACAGGGGCCAGCATAATGCCTGAATCCTAACCAAGGAAGTGTCACACAGCTAAGACTTAGGAGTTTCTTTTGAGGAGCAGTATAGACTGTGGCTTGGGTTAATGATGAAGGAAAACTGAGCCCCAGAAACTAGACTAGCTCAAGCTCTTTTAATCTAAATGTTGGGAGACGTGGTCACAGGTTTCGGTGTGCATTGTAGCGGAAACAAAGCTGTAAATAATGACTTAAGGTTGCATTAAGATGTTTTTGTTAATGTCTTTGAGGTAGAAAATCTTGGGGAACAATTTAAAGTTTAGAAAGGCACACTTAATAGTTGAGTGAGGGACTCATTGAGGTCAGAGCAAAAACAATGACAGCCTGGCTATTGTTGGCTGACGTGCCTTTTTTTTATTTTTTTTAGCTAGGATGGGTTGGTGATCAAAGGTGATGATGAATTCCTTGTGCCCATTTCTGCCCTCAGCTTCCTGATATAAAAAACTGTTGATGAGTGGGTGTGCTCCCTGAGGATTTAGAGCTGACTGTTTTTCATACAGAAATGTTTAGATTTGCGAGTATTTTAAGATTTTTTATGAGATTACTTTTTGAGATAAATAATAAAGTGATTGATCCTTACTTTGTAACTGCAAAATGCAGCCTGCCAGTAAAAGAACTGGCTGAGAAAAATACCTTGCTTGCTTACACTCTGTTAATCTATAGCAAGTTGCTTGGAGATGAATGTATGTGGGTTCTTGGGAATAATTATTTTTCATCTGTAATACATAAAATTTTTATTCATATAAGGAAAATGGGAAATATGCCCTTTTCTACTTGTATTCACTGTAATCATTCACTTAAAAATATAGTGTAACTATATCATAGATTTATACTGCTTGAAAGATTCTGATAGGGGTATGTTAACTGTAAGGGAAAACATACAGACACAAAAGGGATACTTCTACATCTGGATAGAGGTAATAAAAGAAATAAATAGAGAAACGTGTGTGTGTGTGTGTGTGTGTGTGTGTGTGTGTGTCCCTTCTTTGCTGGCCCCAGAGAATTAAGCTTTACTTCCTCAGATAGAAAAGTCAAATTGAGTGACTAGTTCATCGACTCAGTGGCTCCTTCTCAATTCCTGAGCTGCTGAGCTGGTCCTCACAGCAGCACTAAAAATTGAAGTCTTTTTTTTTTTTTCCCCAGTGCCTGTGTTTGAACCCAGATACTGAACATACCAGGACAGTGCTCTACCACTGAGCTACATCCCAGCCATACTCATTTATTATTGGTGCCAGTCTGTTTTGCCTGTTGGAGTTTGTTTATTTGGTGTTTGTGTGTGTGTGGAGGGGGTCGTCTACAGAGCCTAGGCTGGCCTCAAACTCTCCTGCCTCAGCATCCTGAGAGTATAGACATGTGTTTATACCACCTGATGTTTAGCTGCGATTCCCTGAGTGTGTTTCCACATTAGTTCCATTCCTTGGACTTGACTGCAGTTTTTCTTTGTATACCAAGCCACAATCAGGTGCTTTTCATGTTTTTGAGAGTTCATATTAGTTTGACTTTATCAAAGGAAACATGAAGATCAATTATTAGTTCACTGTGTTGCTGTGGGAATTGGCAATGGGTTGGTTTCATTGGATACAATCAAGAGTTTTGGCAGTTGAAAACCATAGTTCTGCTCTCCTTGAGTATGACTGCAGTGGCTGAGAATGGGCCAAGGAGCAAATTACTGTGTTTCTAACCTTAGGCACCTATCCAGGCCAATAAAGAAATTTCAGTTGCCTAAAGACTTGGGGAGCCTGAGAACTTCGCTGATGGCATGGTGACAGGCTGTCTCCAGGTATCACTCAGTGTCCTTTGTTTAGTGCCAGGTTTGTGCCATCTTCCTTCTCAGAACCTCAGAACTTCTGTGTAAACTGTCAGATTACCAAAGTGATATGCGAAGAGTTTTATCTTATGTTTAAAATGTTTAAACAACTGATTCCTGCAACTGATTGTTGTTCCTTTTTATAATTTTCCATATATAGATATATTGCTCAATGTTGCTAAATTATTTGCTCCCAGCTGCTCCTAACTGTTCATTCTTATTGCAGGTACAACTTTTGACACTAGAATGTGTGTGTGTGTGTGTGTTAGTAAGATTGTTTTTTCCTGTTTGAGAGCCAGGATCTCACTATGTGCATCAGGCTGGCTTTTCACTAGTGCAAATCCTCCTGCCTCAGCTTTCAAGTGCTCAGATTATAAGACTGAACCACTATGCTGCTTGCTATTAAAGTTTTGATCTTTGTTTTTCCTCTGAGTTTTTAACGGTAATCCTTAAATCTAATTTTTTATGTTTAGCTTTTCCAATTTTTTTTATCTTCCATACAACACTGAGTTACGATTCCACTTTGTAGATGATAATTTTTTAAAATGTTGTTGTGTTATATATGACATGTGCTTGTTATGTGCATGCGGGAGCATGTTTATGCTGAAGTCAGAGGAAGATGTCGGGTGCTGTCTCTTATTCTTTTCTGCATATTCCCTTGAGACGGGGTCTCTCACTGAACCTGAGGCTCACCTGTTCAGAGAGGTTGGCTACCCAGGGAGCTCTGGGGATCTGCTGGTCTCCACTCTCCAGGCACTGGCTACTAAGAGAGTCCTGGGGATTCCAACCAGGTCCTTACGCTTGCACAGCGAGTGCTCTTAGCCACTTTGTCTTCTCTGAAATTGCCTTTCCCTTAATGGTTGCGTTTACTTGAGTTGTGTTGATTTGTTACTTTTGAACTTGTTTTGCTATCTTTTGTTAGACTACCAGCTCTTAAACTTTAAGAAAAAAAATGTAAAGGGTAGTTTGTTTCTTTCTGTATTTTTTTAATAATCAATAATAAACAGTTATGGTTTTGTTCGCATAGGTATATCTATGGTATACCGATTGTATAATAGCCTGCTTTTCTATTTATTTAGCCAGCACCTTAGTATCGGTAATTCCCTTTTGTAAATAACAGGATTAGTCTGTCATTCTCAATTCTAGCCTTTCCGGGTGTTTGCACGTGCACTGTAAGTACCCATAGACCTCCAGTTTCTGATGCCATCACTGCAGAGCCTCTTGGACTATGGTCTCTTCACTAACCTACCTTTCTCAGTGCATTCTTTCTTTATAAAGTCACTTGCATTACATCACAAGCCCTGAGGTATGGGCGGGCTATCTGATGACACTTGCATTCACTTGTGACTCTTAAAGCTCCATAGCCCAGTGTTATCCTGCTTACCCTCACCCTTACTATGATCAAAATAATCTTTCTTTTAAATTGGCACAAGCCTGTTTAGTAATCATTGGCCATTTCAGGACTGTCTTTTGATTTACTCTTAAGTTCCAAGAGTCCATGTTGTTCTAGGTTTATACATAGAAAGAATAAGTAAGACAAAAGCCCTGCCCATAAGAAACATATCCAAAAACCTGCACCAAACTGTAAAGTCACCGCTGAGACTTTGCTGCAATTCAGAATTGCCTAAGAGAAAATCTCAATGTGATCTGCCAGGTAGGAAACTGTGGAGGAGAGACAGATACTAGGGACTACAACTTCTCCACGTCTGTTGCAGCTGGGAAACAGAAAGAAGAGGCCAGGGGTCCCAATGTCCCCTTCAAGGGCACGCTGTCAATGACCTTAACTTCCTTCATAGATCCCATCTCATAAGGGTCTCATCACCTCTTGGTAGCATCAGCAGCAGGGAATCAAGACTTTAACAGGGCCTTGGGAAGACGTTTGTGATCGGAATTACAAGAAAGAAAAACTAAGAAAATCTTGGGCTGGGAAAATGGCTTTATCAGTGAAATGCCTGCTGTGCAAGCATGCAGAGCTGAGTTCAGTCCCTCAGCACAAATGCTAACAAAGGAGAGAGAGAGAGAGAGAGAGAGAGACTGGGGAGATGGCTGAGTGGATAAAGGGCTTGTTGTGTGAGTCTGGATCCCCAGCATCACTGATGGTAGCCTGACGACAGTCCCAGCACTCTCGGAGGCATACAGGATCCTTGGTTCATGGTGGTTAGCTAAGTGAATTGGAGAGCACATGTTCTGGTAGAAACCCTTCTTCAGTAAAGTGTACAGCGATTGAGGAAGACAGTTGATGTCAATTTCTGGTCTACACATGCATGCACACACATGTGCCCCCCTCACCACATATGAATATATATATATGAATGGAAGAATGGAAGGAAGGAAGGAAGGAAGGAAGGAAGGAAGGAAGGAAGGAA
>LOEQ01004801.1:48511-71350 GCA_001685075.1 Bramus lutescens | reverse complement strand
GTGCTTAAATGAATACAATTTGTGTGTTGTTATTTCAGGGTATAAGCTAGCCGTGCGGGAGCAGGGCTGTACGAAAAGCAGGGCCCGCTCCCCTTTCACTCTATCACTACAAAGAAAGTTCCAGAAATCCTCAGACCCAGGTAGTATGACGATTTAAATTCAGAGGACCTGTGACCCAGTACCACCCTTGAGAGTTCTGTAGGGTACACTGATGGCAATAAAATTTATTACTCTAACAAAATCAATGCACTTTGAAGACTCTCTAACAGAGTACGGTCTGGTAAATTGTCCTAAGCAATCTGTGACAGGGTTACTTTTGTCTGATTCACACAAAAGAGCTGCGGGGCCTCACTTTGGTTAGAATATACTTGGAGACTGAATACCAGGCAGAGTAAGGGAAGATAAAGTGGCCTAAAACTAAGAGGGAATCATTAAAGGAGTTTAAAATCCACTAAACTGAAAGCAAGGCTTGGAACTAGAAGCTAAAGTATACAGGAAAGCAACCTAATGAATAAGAAGCCCAGGGCTGGGGGAGCCGGCTCAGTCGGGAAAGACACTTGCCCTGCAAGGCTAGTGACCTGCGTTCCATCCTGGGAGCTCATGTAGAAGTGCAGGGACAAGCCCACCGAGTTCTCCTCTGACCTCCACGTGTGCATCTTGGCATGCTGTTCCCCCATAACCACACTAATAATAATAAATATTTATTTAGAAAAGATACTAAGAACTAGTTATGGGATGAGGGAGGTGGCCTGACCCCAGGGACCTGTTTGAAGGCAGAGGAGAAAGCACTCCAGTTTTCCTATGACAGTCACACGTGTGCTAGGTCGTGCACCTTCTCAATAATAAATACAATTTGAAATGTTTTCACAAATAGTTATTTTGTTCTACATGTATCTTTTTAGTGTTGACACTTTCTTAGTGAAAAATAAATAATTCAAGTAATGATAATAATATTTAACATTTATTGTTTAGGCTAAGATTCACACTGACTTTCCTATTAATCCACTCTCAATTCCGGGAGGTAGGAACGTTTGTTTTGCCCCTATTTAGTGGGAAGTCGGAGTTTAAGGAGGTGCAGTGGCCGTGAGAGGCAGGATTCAATTTCTGGGCAGAGGTTAGGAGCTGAGAGGCAAACAAAGCTGAGCTCTGACCTAAGGGAAGCTTCTGGGTGCTAACACTTGGGACAAATATATGTAGTTATTGCGATCTAGTATGTTTACTGCCACCTAGTGGCACTTACAGCTACAGCAGGGGACCAATGGGCATTAACAAATTTGACAAATGATAGCCATGGTAAGGGATATTGGGAAGTAAGACACGTGGCAAAACAACAGCAACAAGACATAAGGCAAGACTGGAAATGCTGACATGTGGATAGACA
Organism: Bramus lutescens; assembly: GCA_001685075.1. Lineage (NCBI taxonomy): Eukaryota > Metazoa > Chordata > Mammalia > Rodentia > Cricetidae > Bramus > Bramus lutescens. The sequence goes on along the minus strand of LOEQ01004801.1, from coordinate 69,969 downwards.
GCCACGCAGGAACAGAAGCAGCTACAGAGGACAGCTTCTGGAAGGGTATATATTCTGAATATACAGAAGTATCTAAATTGAGTTGTAGAATCTTTCCCATCGGTAAGGATGTATTTTGATCAGTTCTCGTAAGGTTAAACCCTGGAAGACACTTTTGGCGTGTTTGTTCAAGGCCTTCCAATGTAGTATCTGAAACCCAGAACGATGGCGGTGGATGAGGTCAGCCGCAGCTCCACGCAACTGATGCTACATAACCCACATATGCCATAAACAGCTGCTGTTGAATGATGTAATATAATAGCACCAGTGGCCTTAACAAGCAGCACTGTTTCACAAGGAGAAAAAAAAAACCTATTCTTTACCCTGCAGGACTTTTGGTGAATACCATTATTCTCAAGTCACAAACATTTGCCCATGAAACTCTCTAGTTCGCCTCAAGTCTATTGAATACACAGTTTTAATCTGGTTTATTCACATCTTCCCAGCACTTACTTCTAGGACTGAGGTCCCCAGGAGCACCAACGCCTTCTTTCCGAAGTACAGAAAGAAATTACAGAGAAGTATGGCATGTTCTTCCTTATTTCCAATAGCCAAACGGATGCAGCTCTGGGCAAAAGAAATGGAACAAGATAATGCAATATATTCCGAAAGGAGGAGAGGAAGAGGAGAGGAGGAGAATGGAATAAGGAACATATTTAGAGCCTTACCCTTCCTTCTGTCTAAGTGTCCCAACTTTATCAGCTGCTATTTATACAAAAACAAAACAGCGTTCTGGCTCCAATGAGATGTGAGGAGAAGAGAATACTAACTTGGAAAGCCAGGCCGCTCTGATAATGGGACAGTTAATATGAATATTATAGAGTAGCCAGACAATATACATCTAAAACGGGGCATTTTTGTTGAGAACAAGTACTATACTGCCCTGAGCTCCAAGGAAGCATATCTGATAAGGAATCACACAGGATCTGGGGAATAGCAATATTTTGGGCCCTGGGGCTACCATCTGTCCTGTACCAATAAAGGATTTGACTCAAAAAAAAAAAAAGGAAGAAATATGGGGCTGGAGAGATGGCTCAGCGGTTAAGAGCTTTGCCTGCTCTTCCAAAGGTCCNCCTGCAGGCATACATGTAGACAGAATATTGTATACATAATAAATAAATAAATAAGAAATATGAGTTAGATAATGCCAAATAAGGAAGCATAATAGAAACATCTTTACCCTAAAGAGCTGAGCAGTTGAGCTAGAGGTAAGAGATCAGATATAGGACAGCAGGTAAGACTGTAAAACAAGAAGCAGTGGGAGACAGCAGGAAAGACAGTCTGGTGGCCTACAACTCACCATCATAAGTATGTTTTGTTTGGTCCCTAGAATTTTTTTGTTTGTTTTAATTTTTTGAGACAGGGTTTCTCTGTATAGCTCTGGCTGTCCTGGAACTTGCCGTGTGGACCAGGCTGGCTTCAAACTCACAGAGATCTGCCTGCCTCTGCCTCTCGAGTGCTGGGATTAAGGGTATGTGCCACCATGCCTGGCCTTAGTCCCTAGAATTATTTTAAAAGGAAAATTTTGTGTAACACTCTGGACTTCTATCTTCTGTTGATGTGACTTAATTGTTCAAATGATAGCTAGCCGTTAGGTCTCTTGGGCTGCTCAAATATCCAGAAATAAACTCAAACTGGACTATAGGACTTCTGGTGCTTAGATACAAGACAGCAGTCTTCAGGTACTTGTGGGACCTGTTGCCATCTGCAAAAGGAGTCATTTCCCTTACCTCTGGGAAAGGACACACGGCTACTGTGCTAGCTACCACCATGTCAGAGCACATGCTAGCCTCCAGGTTTCCTTAGTGTCACAGGTACCTGTTTCACATTACAAGGTCCATGCAAGCATCCTAGCCCTTCCCACCTCCTCCCCACCCTAAACTCCCTCCAGCTTATAGGCTTCTCTCCCCTCAGCCATTCATCTTTCCTATAACCTGGCTAGTCCTATTATTTTCTCTCTTATGTACATATCCTCTCTCTATCTTTTGCTATGCTCTTACTCTCTCTAACTCCCACTAACTCTCTTATTTTCACTATTTTCTCTCTTACTCTCTATCTCCTGCTGGCCATGTTCAGTTTACTTCTTTCTCTCTCTGCCCTGAACACCTTCAGATGACTCTGGATGTTCTCTCTCTCATATCTACAACAAAGACCTTAGCCATATCATGGAGCGGTCATGTCAGCACTTTCCTGTGTACCCTCAGATACAGTAGCAATCTGCTGTTGAGTAGCAGTGACTACGTGCTGATGAGACACACAGTCCCCAGGTCATTCCAGCTCCAGAGAAGCCAGGCAGATGGGGTGGGATGAGGATGCTGGCAAGCTCCGGGCATCAACTGTTTATCCAACAGCATGGAAACATTTTATGTAAGCTGAACAAGAGATACAGCCACACCAGTGTGTCCCGGCTGCATCTGACACTAGATGACAGGGTTAGGAGAGAGAGTAAGGAGAGACACTAGCCAGGAGGAATCTCAAACACATAGTAGCACCGTAGTTATGGGCACTGGCGTGGCCGGGGAGGTCATGCTCAGGGTAGGACCGAATGCTTGTTTTCAGCTCAGCTTCTTAAAGTTCAACATGACCATAATGCCCTTGAGCATGTTTTGATTAGACAGTCTCAAAAGAATCTAGATTAAAACCCAGCATTTCAGCCAGGTCTCAATTGTTTGGCTGGAACCTCCAGCTCACTTCTGCTTGATCCAGAAAGCCCCATTCTTCTCTCTCCAAGCCCACCCTCTAAGAGAATCTCCAACAAAGAAAAGGCATAGAAAGCCCAGTTCTGCATTCTTGGTAGCCACAGTAGCTCCTCTCCAAGACCCTGCGTACCATACTTGGGCACAAACCCAGTTCATGGAAGATACATCATCACCCCTTGCCTACATGGTATTTAAGCTTCCTCCTTTAGTTCAGGCACGTGATGTCTTCTGCTCCTTCTCCTGCCTCAATCTCGGGACTGGAGGACTCATCTGGGAGTTACTTTGCTCAAAATAAACCTTGTTGGAAACCAGCTTTGACAAATATACTACTTACCAGGGTAGGGGCAGGGGGATTAGAAAAATAAGTAAAGAGAATGAAGACACGAGTGAAAATAATAAAGCAGAAACATAGGATAGTACCGGGAGAGAGTTCCAGTGAGTACTGAAATCCCTGCTTTTAATTTTCCATATACTTTTACACCCCATACAACAGGGGGAGAAGGCAAAAGACTGCTTTAATAGGATACAAAGGACAACTAGAACAGTTACTTGCTTCAGTACTTCAGACATCAAGTCATTAATTCTTGAGAAAAGCATTCTGTTGTTTATGTAGTGAACCCACCCTAGACCAAGTATCCTGAAGGCAGCCAATCCCTAGGTCAAACTTCCTAATTCAAAAGAAGGAGCAGAAGTATGCTAGAATTCTCTGATCAGGGTGGAGTGGACCTACCTGCATGGACCATCTTAATGTCTAGAACACCAAGAAACCACACCCTGGGCCATGGTGTGTAGCCACACTTGTTGTCACACAACTCAAACTCTCTGACCTTCAGACAAGGTGGAAATAGACTCACATTTTTGAGCCTCCACAAAACCTGTTCTTTTACTTTTTCAACTCAGCTTGATCTGGTTTACTATGTTGGTGGAGACCTACTATTGAAGTACAGAAAACCTATTACCAATCTTTGGATCCTGGAGCAAAACCACCTGCATACATCCACTTTAGTCCTACATAGTGGAAGGCAGGGAAGTCAACTAGTAAGTTTTTTTTGTTGTTGTTGTTGGTTTTGTTTTTGTTTTTGGTCAGTCTCAGTACATTTCTCTGACTGTGCTGGAACCTCCCTCTGTAGACCAGGCTGGCCTTGGACTCACAGAGATCCGCCTGCCTCTGCCTCCTCAGTGCTGGGATTAAAGCAAGCACCACCGCACCAGCTTTCTCTTATATTTGTACTATCCAATTGAAAATACGATTGGATGTTTAATGCCTAATTTAAGTATGAGAGGAAATACAAAACAAGTGTTCCTCTGCTTCAAAGAGAGTATAGCAGAGATATATGTTTATACAGTATAAGTGTGGGTCAATTTAAAAGCAACTCAATAAAAGCTAAGGTAGGATGGAAGAAATACTAAAATTAAGGTTTCCAGGTTTAGAAAAAATATAGAATCCGGGTTAAATGTAAATTCCAGATAATATTAAGTATGTGTCAAATATTGCATGGGTCCTGTATTCCACTTGGCAATCTGTCTGTAAAGAACCAAAAATGGATGGTAAGGAAGAGCAAAGTTGCAGGAGCTCTCCATTCAGAGGAGGGGACCAGGGACACATTTGAGAAGTGACATGCTTGCTGTAGACATTAGTCTGACCATTTCCACAGAGACAATCCACACTGCCCTGGAGGATGTCTTAATACTGCACTGCTAAAATTCCCACGGAATAAAAGTATTCATGAGGAATTACTCTGAATTTTGAAAACAAATCATCTTAATGATTTATTTCCATAAATTATTAGGGAGCTGGAAAGCCTCCACAAGTTATCAAATACTTTCACATTTCACAAGGCAGAAACTGCATAAGAAGTGCTACTTTATGAGGAAAGACAAGCATTACACATTTTAACTATACGATGTCATTTCTTACCTCTGATGTCATCCATATGTCAAAACCATCATTCTCATCCAATGTTTCTGTTGTAAAAGGAATCAAAGATACAAATCGAGCGATGAGGTCCTGGAATAGCAACATTAAGTGACATCACTCAGTATGTCCGTTGTCCAGCCCAGTGCTTTACACACATTCTCCCTCAGAGCACACGGCAGGCCTCTCAGGGGACTGAGGAACAAGCTCAGAGTAACGAAACAACTTGTTCAGACTCATAAAGGTAATATTCTAAGTGAGGCTCTGGGGATTGGGCCCAGATGGCCTGACCCAGAGAGGACTTGCTAGGCACTACGTTATATTGTAATAAATTATTAGAATTTAAAATACTGCAACACTGCATCAACAGGTCGACATTTTTAAAAGGTGCGAAACAGCAGAGGTTTGACTTGCTTTGCTTCAGAATCTTTCTGAGTTTCTTTCCTTATAAACTTACAGGGAGCTGCTGCTGGAGAAGGGGATGTGTCCTGCTTCCTGGACAACACAAGTCATACTGAGGAATTCCCTCCCCACCAGAACGCGGCAGACTGAGACCCAAAGGTAAAAAGGATCACACAGAAATGTCTTTAACATTCAAAGTGATGTGTGACAGATCCCCTTCATGCACAGCGTTGACGCTGCACTGACGACCTCATGCGGTTTAAGTCATACACCCCAGAATGCTCCACAGATGCTGGAGAATATGTTAGCTTCATGCAGTAAAGTCACGTGACCCCAGTACTCCATGAGCACCCGAGAATACTGTTAGTTCCAGGGTAGTGGGTATTAAGAGCCACCAGCATTAAGAAATCACAATGGAAAAGTAGAGTACAGTAAAAAGCAACCTAAACCCAGGCTTTGGTTTTTAGCTCTCAGGGTCCTGTTAGGAGAGCTCTGTGACTCACAAATAACAAATTGTCTGAAGAGAACGAATCACCTAGATTAATACCCAAATAAAAGATATACCTGATTCTTTACACGTGCTCTATAATCTCCACAAAGCTGCTAAAAACAATAACTGAAAGAAAAAAAATGTCACTCACAAGGGTAGCATTCGAGTCCTGAAGAAATATATCCAGAAGCTGCTGCGGTGGATTCAATGCCTTGATGTATCTTGTTACAAAGACCTGCATCCCTTCGCCATTAAAAACAGTGGTCACGACTCTTCGGTTGGGAAACATGGCCTTACAGTTCCTGGTAAAAGTCTGTGCTCGCTGCAAAATGCCTATTTGATCTGAAAACTAGAATCAGATTTAAAATAGTTTAACACTGTGTTGTCCCCACCCCCGAAAACAAGAGAAAAACCACTGCTTACTTACAACTTTGAAATTACAACTGGTTTTTAAAAACAGTTTCCACTCTTTTGATGATTTGCTTCAGAACAATTCGGTGTGGAACCTACCTCATCTAGTTTCGGATTGAACGTGATATATGATATCTGAGGTTCAATTGTAGCAAAAATATTTAGGAAGGTACATTCTTTTGGATTCTGCCCACTGCAGTCTTCTCTAGGAGGGACGTAAGTGTTACTCCAGGTGTACCCAAGCAAAATGGGCGGAATGTTCACTTGAAATGTCCCGCTAATCTGAAAGAACATGCGATGAGAATCAATATCAGCTAAACCTATATCCCAGATTAGTCTGCTCCCCAGGAGAGACTTGGCTTCCAGGGACATGGGCTGGGGATATCCAGGCTCTCTGTGGTGATCAATGGGCACCCTTGACACTTTGGATCCCTGACTAATATGTGTTATGCAAAGAGAGAAAAAATAAGAAAAGGAAGAACTAAAGAAGCAGATTACCACACCACAGTGATTGGTTAGAAAATCTAATTTAAGGTATTGGAATGGTGGCTCAGTAGTTAAGAGTGTGTCCTGCTCTTCCTGAGGATCCTGGTGTGGCTCCCAGTGCCTATGTCAGGGGGCTCACAACAGCCTGCAACTCCAGCTCCAGGGGGTTTGATGCCCTCATCTGGACTCTCGAGCACATACCCACACATGTAGACAGAATCCAAAGTATGATAAACCTTAAAACAAGAAAATCTAATTCAGGCTCAAAGAAGATGCTGAAAGATCACATTATGTTCTGCATTTGAGTCTGGAGTGTGTGTATGTGTGTGGGTGGGGGATGTAATGTCAGGAAAAACAGCCCCACGCAAGATGGAAACAGGGATCATGAATGTAAATGAGAAATTGAAGGGGCAGCAGCAGCTAATGGTTACTGAGGTTACTGAGCCCGTGCTATGTGTAAGACCCTGTACCAAGTGCTGGTGCAGGGTTTTCTCATCAGTGAGGCCCTCATCTTTATTTAAAGTATTAGATTTGAGGTTCTAAGAGTTGGTAATTTGTGAAAGATCATAGAACTAATGAGTAGGGGAGCCAGGATTATAATCCATGTTTGTTCATCTTTGAAACCTACACTTCTTAACTACCTGCCCATCACACAGCCTGTCTGAGGCTGAGAGATGTCTGCAGAGATTCACAACTATAGGAAGCCCTGCGCCTCTGACACTTGGATCTCTTTATCGGTAATTTGTTCCATTATGGCTTTGTGTGATTGCCTATGACATCTTCCAATCTTCCAGCTATTATCTATGATCTGCTTCTCTAAAAACAAAACAAAAAGTCAACAGTTTCGGTTGGTGCCATGACAGAAGGGCTGTGGTCACATAAGCAAAATGTAGGCAGAAATCTGGATGGCTGGGGAACTCCTTCCCTGAAATGGGGATGGTTGCCTTGTTTCTCTCTGCCTCTGGTAACAGCACAGCTATGAAGCTGGAGCTGAAGGGAAGAGTTTGCACTTCTGAGAATAAAGGACACATAATAAGGACAGTGGAACAGAAGGATAAAGACAGCTTGGGTTCATGACAATCCTTGAGCAGCTGCCCCGGCATCTTTACTGGGGAGGTAAATAGACCCCCAACTTACATCACCCATGCTTGGTTTCCTGTTGTACCTGACCTAATCAAGTCCTAACTAATATACACATGATTAATTCTCACTTAAATGCCCTCAAGTACTTGTGAAATTCATTGAAATATTTACTTCAATGAGTCAAGTAAGAAAAACTGTGATTGAACTTTTCTTTAGGCCACCAGCTCACAAATAAAGACATGGACTTATTATGATTTATGAAAGTTTGGCCTTAGCTTAGGCTTGTTCCACTAGCTCTTATAACTTAAATTAACCTGATTTTATTAATTTATGTTTTACCATGTAGCTTTTTACCTTTCATTCTGTATGTCCAACTCCTCCACGGCTCCTTATGTCTCCTCAGTGCCTTGATTAGCACCTCCTACTTCCTCTCTCTGCCTGGGAGTCCCGCCCATACCTCCTGCCTAGCTATTGGCTGTTCAGCTTTATAGTAAACCAATCACAGCAATATATCTTCACACAGTGTACAAACATCCTACAACAACAACAACAAACAAGTTACTGAAACATTCTTCTCCTGTTACTCTACACCTCCATTGTCCCTGTGACCCAGGAAGAGGGACGTTCTACTGCTACTCTTTTCACTCACAGGACCCATCCCATATACCACCAAAACACCATATACCGCCAGAACACCATATACCGCCAGAACACCATATACCGCCAGAACACCATATACCGCCAGAACACCATATATCGCCAGAACACCGTATACCGCCAGAGCACCATATACCACCAGAGCACCGTATATCACCAGAACACCGTATACCACCAGAACACCGTATACCACCAGAACACCATATACCACCAGAACACCATATAACACTATGGCATACCACACTGCACCAAAATGTTAACCCCATCCCATATACCACTGAAACACTATGGCATACCACACTGCACCAAAATGTTACCNCCGCCAGAACACCATATACCGCCAGAACACCATATACCGCCAGAACACCATATACCGCCAGAACACCATATATCGCCAGAACACCGTATACCGCCAGAGCACCATATACCACCAGAGCACCGTATATCACCAGAACACCGTATACCACCAGAACACCGTATACCACCAGAACACCATATACCACCAGAACACCATATAACACTATGGCATACCACACTGCACCAAAATGTTAACCCCATCCCATATACCACTGAAACACTATGGCATACCACACTGCACCAAAATGTTACCCCCCCCCACACCAGACAATGACCTTGAGGTAGGAAATTCACTTCTGACTTTTCAAATCCTCCAAGTCTAACATAGCTTCTGGGATTTTAGGTACCCTGCTTAAGATTTTTCAGTAAGGAAGTAACTGAGCCTAAATTGGAGCCTAGACTGGAGTTTCACACTTGCTGGTCATGCTGGCTCATTGCTGCTATTGACCCGAAACAGTGAAACCCCGTTTCTTGCAGAGGCCAGAGCTCATAATTACCTGACATGGCTGATAAACAAGGCAGGTGAGGCAAAATTCTTGGCACCCAGGTCTGGCCTTAGAAAGGCCTTTATGCAAATACGAATTTTGCTTTCTGACTTAGGACTAGCTGCTTTTTTTCTGTCTTAATTAACACTTTTAAAATGTAAGAAATAAGTTTACAGGTATCTCCTAGAGATAGTCACACTCTGTAAGTACTGTAAACCCCATGGCACTTGGTAATATAGGGTCATTTTAATAACCTTCCAACCTGTCAATCACAGACTCTGACTGGATAACATCAGAAAGTGCTTTTATTAGACAGAAACAAATCTCGGAATAATAAGAAAAGTACTTTTTGTTACCTCAGACTGTTGCAGAAGAGCTGAGAAAGGGAAGCTGACAGCGCCCAGCCAGTTCTTATGTATGTAGGAGTGAGTACTGCAGCTCTTAAGACAATGGTCCTGTTAAAGCAAGTTGAAATCAAACTCAAAAAATGGCCCCTATAAGATGGATACTTTTACAAACTCATAGGGAGCTATAACAATTCGGTTTTTGTTTCTCTGTCTCTCTCTGTCTCTGTCTCTGTCTCTCTCTCTCTCTCTCTGTGTGGTGTATTTGGGTGCAGTTTGCATCCCTATCTTATTGGGTGTCCTTCTCTCTCACTCTGTCTTATTCCTTTGAGGCAAGGTCTCTCCATGAACCCATGTATGTAGTTGAGACTGACTTTGAACTTACACCTCCCAAGTGCAGCCCTGAACCCCACACAGCTAAGAATTTTATTTTCAAGATCACCAGTTTGGGAGCCTCTTGTATCTGCTAGGGCAGGTCAGCAGGAGGCAGATCTTCAAAGGGGCTGTTTAACACTTTCAGTGCCGCCATTTCAGCACCTAGGCCTTGCAAATCAAAATGACACTTTCCTTTTGTCTTAGGATGTGACGTCTTTGTAACCTAGCCTGCCTGGCGGGGCCTGCTGTTTTTATTAGCCTATGTTAAAGGGCAGCCATAGAGTGGGACCAGTGATTCCACAAAACTTGGAAACAAGAAAATAAATATGATTGCTCATGCAACTAAATGATGCAATAAAAACGTAAAACTGAAAGTTTACACTAAAACCTCTCAAAACATCTGAGAATGTAAACATGCAATATACAAAAATTGTAGACTAAGGAAGAATACATCATAAAAACATACATAGAAAATAATGCAAATTAAAAATAGTAGGTAAGTCAGGTAGAAAATATTCAGTCCAAGATATTTTGAAGATGAGGACAGAGGTTTAGAATGCTTCTCTTATTTAAGATTGAGTCAGAGACCAAACAAACATATATTGAACACATTTGCCCAAATAAACTCAGAAGTCATGGTCACAAGGACATTAGAAGAATGTAATAAAACTTCAAGCAGAAATAATGAAACGGAAAACACAGAATGAAGTATAAAACTTCAAATATTTTTTTCAAAAAAGTTGAGAAATCTGGTAGAAGTTCTGTGAAGTTCTAAATTTTAGCACAAGGGCCAGAGAAGGAGGGAAAACAGGGAACATTAATCAGTTAACAAGACACAAGCTGAACATAAACCAAGGCCATCAGTGCCACGTGTTGCACAGCCTGCTGACCAGGGCAACCGAGCAGAAGCAAGTCTCTCTAGTTATGGACTCTCCTCCTGTCTCAGCTTTTCCTGCCCTTCTTGTATCCAGCCAGTGTAAGTTCAACGTGAGTGATTTATGCTCTCCTAACCCCCATTTTCACTATAAAAACGTCCTGGCTTTTGGGTCCTTTTGACTTACTTGCAAGTGCTGTCAGGCTTTGTCGCAGAACCTTGCCCAAGGACCCCTTGTGACAAGGGGCAGTGATAGCTAAATAAGCCTCCACCCCCTTTTATTTCAGAAATCCCTGATCTTAAAGAATTTGAGTATGCTGGTACATACCTATAACCCCTCCCTTTGGGGGACTAAGGCAGAAGAATCATGAGTTCTAGGCCAATCTGAACAATATTTTAAGATCGTGTCTTAAAAACAGACACAAGGGGCTAGAGAGACAGTTCGGTAGTCAAAAGCACTTGCTGCTCTTCCAAGGGACCTGAGTTCAGTTCCCAGCACCCACATCAGGCTACTTACAACCACCAGTAACTAACTCCAGGTCCAGGGGATCTGACATCCCTCTGGCCTGTACATACACATATACATGGACACATAAATAAGTAGTAGCATAAATCTTTTTAAGAAACAGACACAAACAATAAAATCAGAACAAAAAATAGGAATACTTGGATAAAGTCAAGAAAGATAAAAGGCGAACAGTATATTAAAGATTGGAAGACCACTGATAATGATATGCTAATGATGTGAACTCTTTAAAAAGAACCCTTTCTCCTCCTTTGTCCTTTCTTCCCATCCTTCACTCCCCCTCCCCTCCCCTGTACTCTCTCCATACACACCCCCAACCCCACTTTCCTTTCCTAAGCATTTAAACCATCATCTGAACACTGGGCTCATTTAAGTTCTTTCCGGAGCTATCCTATCACGTTGATGTTGTCGTTTAGTTAACCCAGGCTCCAAGCCTGGAGTGCCCAGCCCAGCTCCAAATGCAGTTCACAACAACTCTGTCATCTCTGGTGCTGAAAATCTGTGACGTGTCTAGGAGACTTGTAATGAAGGGGAGATCCATGGGGAGTAAAAAAGATTTGATAGTAGGAAGAAAAAACATAGGAGAAAAGAGGAAAAGAGGCATTTATGAACAGAATAGTGATCAATAATCAACCCAGACTCTCTTTCAAATGGGCGCTTATCTCGTCACTTGTTCTAATCCTTTGCGGGGAAATGGAATGCTTCGTCTATAGTTACCAACAATGCAGTCCGTGAGGAAAGGCCAATAAGGAGAGTTTCCTCTTCTAAACAGAGTACAACATTGTTGCAAGCACATCTTAACACCTGTCGTGTGCAGACTGACCCAGAACAACGCAAAGCATTATTACAATGGAGTTCAGTGTCAGTCAGCTTATTCCCATCTATCAAACCAGCCACTGAGATAGAACCAGAAAAGTATTCACAGTAAATCCTTGGATGCAAGCTGTCAACAAATGGCCATTTAATGCCTTACCTTTGGCTTTTACTAAGAATTCATGTAAGGTTTTGATGTGAATGTTCGTACACTCTTGGGAAGCTGGCTTGAAGGCGCTGTCGCTAAGAGTTTGCCTGACAATCTAATCTTGAGCTCTGCACTGCAGGGTCTCATACATCCTCTCCGACCTAGAGCCTCCACTCCCCCAGGTAGCATCATCTGCCTTCAACCAACTGTGATAAGAGGGCCAGTTCTCCAGGGCGTTGTCCCCAGCAGAGCAATTCCACTTCCATTCCTGTTGTCCTTTTCACAAGTTGGTTGCACGCCCCATGTCAATTCTTTGGCAAGGTCTCTTCCTTTCCCTTTTCCCTGGCATTCTAAATCCTAAGGTATGAGTGTCTAATTTTTTGATGTCATGTATGATGTCATCTGCAAGTGGGTTGGGGCTCATCATAGCTATTCCAGGATGCATGTGGCCTCTGGGCCACAGGCTGGACATACCTAGAAGAGAAGGCTCCTCTAAATGGCTAAGATATTAAATAGTACTTCTTTCAATTTAGAGTAACACTGGGTGGTGGTGGAGCATACCTTTAATCCCAGCGCTCAGGAGGCAGAAGCAGGTGGATCTCTGTGAGTTCAAGACTGGCCTGGTTCAAAGACCAATATCCAGGTCAGCCAGGGCAGCACAGAGAAACAAAACAAAAAACAAACTAACAAAAATGGACGTGAGTGCAATCTTGATCACCATGCTGGCTAGGGGGTGTCCCCTTCCTCCCTCGCCAAGGGTAGAACCTTCCAACAAGCTCTCAGTTTACATTCACATGACCCAGAACATGTGTTGACTTTTGTAACTCCTCTTCCGTTCTGTTCATCATAGAACACACATGTAAACTGCTGAACATTTAACTAGGGGGCTGTTGATTAGTAAGATGTCCGTCTAAACAGAACTACGGAAGATAACACCAGGTGGCTTGAGAACCATGATGGCAACGTTTCAGAGAAGAAAAAAAGAGATACTTTGGACGACAAAGATCTCACTCAGCATGTAGTCTGCTGGTCATCATTTCACTAAGTATCCTTTCCCTCCTGATAAAGCCCTCCGCACATCCAAGCTCCTCAAGATTGAACTCTTGAGCTGAGGAAGGCTCTTGAGTGAGTCTAATTCCTTTCTACCACCTGCCATCTGGAATACTGGCTTGAAGGCAGTGAGCAGGGTGGACCTTACCGCTAGGAACTGTTCCAATGGTTTGAAAGCAATGTATACGAAAGTATTTAACTTACCTACCTGGAGACAGCAGCTATTATATTTTTCATGCCAAGCTAACTGGAAGGAAACTAACATTTACTACAGAGTTTGCTATGGTGCCAGGCATTGGGTTGGGACTTTCCACTAATGTACAGGAAGGCAGTCATTCATTTTGAAATTAAAGCAAACACAACAAAATTCTGGTCCTAAAATAACTTGGTGTCTTGTGTAGAGTGGTGTATTTTCTTTGATCAGATAATGAAAAATTTATGAGGTTTTCTGCCTATCTTTCTGTTGTTACTACTAAAAAGCTCATATTTAAATGTAATGGTCAGTCTTAAGTATCTGCTTCTCTCAAGTCCTGGCCTGTTCACCATCCTTCCTCCTTATAGGTTGCTATGATTTGTTACATTTGGAGTGGATTGTCATGTGTCTGACTTTATTTTATCAAACCTTTTTAAGAAAATATTACACATATCACATTAAAGCAAATTACATGGGGCCTAGTGGCATACACTCATAATAGGAGGGCTACAAGTTCAAGACCAGTCAGGGCCACACAGTGACTTTAGGCCAACCTGGGCTGCACAGTGAGTTCCTGTCTCAGAAACAGACAACAAATAAGTTCACAAATATGTTCCAAGATTTCATTCAGTTTGACCTCATAATTATTTCAACATTAACAAGACATTTTCCTACGTTACCTCGTGTTTCTCAATTACCACTTCATCAAAAACGTTGATGTGTATATTATCTTTTATTTTTGATAAACTAGAGAAGCTGTAATCATGTCCTGGTGAGCTGAAAACAAGAAAAGGACACTTGAATGTTGAAGTTTTTTTCAAAATCCACTTATTTTTCTAAGCCCATCATTGATAAAGTATAATAAATTACATATGATCTTTTCCTTTGTATAGTTTGAACTTAGAAAAAGCTATATGTCTTGAAGTCTGGCTTCTATTGTTCATTAGAACTAACGTGTGTATTATAATTTACCTTATATTCCTCTTGAGATGAAAATAAAAATAGACAACAACATGGGTTCTGCTGGAGATTATGTTAAACAAAATGAGCCAGGCAGAGAAAGACAGTGCTTGGCACTGTGAATCCTGAAGAGAAGATGCACCAAAATGACCGAGACTTCATTGGATTTACAATTCCCAGGCCAGCTGGTGACCACTACATTACACCAGAGTGTGTAACACCCTTCTTTACTCTTTAGTTCTGTGCAGCAACTAAGACAAAACATGGACATTGCTGGGAGGCTTAATTTGCAGAAAAGTAGTATGCCTCACTGAAGAAAATTTAGGAATTACTAGCAGGAGGTCAGGTCAACTGAGAGTGCTGGCAGCAGATAAAAAGGAAATGCTTGCCAGGGTTGGTGATGGCTCAGCCCAGCATGTAGTCTTCCTGCTCCTGGCCTCACTCTACTCCTTTCTCTACCACCAAGAGCCCTTTGAGCCCCTGAGTTTCCTAAGATAGAGCTTTGGGGATGGCAGCTCCCTGATCCCAGGATGCCCACAACCCTGAGGTTCCAACTTCTGGCTGCTGAGTAGCAAGCAGCCCAGCCCCTTGCCTGGTACTATTTTCACTTTTTACCACACAACTGCTACTGCTACTGATGTTGTTAAAGTTTTGGGTTTTTGTTTGTTTGTTTGTTTTTTAAGCAAGTACTACTGCAAGGAATCTCCAATAATGCCTATACTTTTCTGGTAACGGTGCTGGCACTGACCACCGAAAAACACTGGTTATGTTCCTTGACAATTTTAAATTGAATGTTCCTTATATTTCCAAGAAATTAAATAAGCTAATTCTCCTACTTTGTTCCTCTGGGATTTCATTTCATGGTTGGAATGCCCAGGCCAAGGCAGGGGAGGCTATGTATATTTACAGTACTCTGTTAGCACAAGAAAGGACAAGAAATCACTTCAAGACACTTCAGTTTGTCTACTTGGTATACCTTAAGTTACCAAGTCCTCTGCATTATCTTATGTTATGTAGTCTATTCAAACTTGACTCAAATTTTATCACAAGTCATCCTCCAAACTAGACCTCACTAATTATTCCTTATTTATTGTAACCATATGTGACATTTGCATGTAGGCTTCTTTTCCTCCTTTTCTAGTGCTAGGAATTGAACCCAGAGCCTCATGCATACTAGAGAAATACTACACCACTCTCTACAGTCCTGCATATAGTTTTTAATCACTGGACTGTCACAAGGAACAAGGAGTTCTAACAGAATCTTCTATTACAGACAACAAAAAGTAATAGTTGGATCCTTAGGTGACTTTCTGGTTCCCAATGCAGTTTTGGCTTATCTAACTGTAAGAAACACAAAATTGTCAGTATTCAATATTAGTATATTATTCCATTTACTTTACTTAAAAATTATCTTTCTTACTGATCCTTTTATGTTTTCTTTATCAAATTAATGTAGTGTATTTATCTGGACATACTGGCACATGACTATAATCCAAGCACCCAGAATGATCAGGCAGAAGGAACAAGTTTTCAAGGCCAGCCTCATTTATATAGTGAAGGCTAGGCCAGTTTGGGAACATGGCAAGACCTTATCTTAACAAACAAACAAGCCCAAAGAATAAACTCCAAACTATAATATCTAAATTAATAATCCAAGTATTTCCAAACACACATGATCATCTACCTTACTTTACAAACTTTTCCAGCAAATATATTTTCTTTCCATTTTTTTCTCCCTACTCATCCTGTTCTTTCTCCTTCCCTCCCTCTACCTCTCCCTTTCTCTCAAACATCTTGGTCAGTGTCTAGTAGTTTTCATTTTGAGAGAAGAACTTGGGTAAAAAAAAAAAAAGCCCATATAGCCTGCGCCATGTTACTATAGAGAACAAGTAGATATATGTCAGTTCATCTGTGTTTCCTTAGCATTTGTTAGAAGCGGTTATATGTTAATATGTGAACCAGATAAAACATATGAATGAAAACATTGTATGCACAGGCAGCCCCTATATGGCGGTTCTGTTGAACTTGTCCATATTGGGTTTCATGGTCTAAGTTGAGGAGGACAACTGACCAGGTCTCTGCCTTAAGAGGGCACCAGATCTCATTACAGATGATTGTGAGCGACCATGTGGTTGCTGGGAATTGAACTCAGGACCATTGGAAGGGCAGGCAGTGCTCTTAACTGCTGAGCCATCTCTCCAACCCACAGATAAGACATAAATGTCAAATCATATAAGTAATCACACACAATGATTATGTTGCCATATGGACCATGAAATAATGTAAAATATTCGTAAAAAATGATCTTACATATAGGAATAAAAATTCAATTTTCCCACTCCTCAAAATAAAATTACATTATTTGAAAAATGTTTAGGTTTTAGCAGCTCTGGATACTTGATTATGAAGTAAACCATAAATATGTACCCAGCAGTAAAGCACAGTGATATCAGAGAAAATGATGTGGAGTGGCGTGCTTCTAAACACACTTAGTTATGGGATTGGTCAAGCCCACATTCATCTTTCTTTTCTTCTTTGAAGCAAGTGGAAACTTGGGGACATGTTTCTTCTGGAAGCTAAAATCTGATTTATTAACTTTCATTAAAATGTCTTTTACATAAAGAAATCTTGTAGGGAATATGGTTTTACTCCCTCTTGACAAAATGTAAATAATCTAAAATATTAATATAAATGGCTAAAAGTTTTAAGAAAATAAAGCAAAGGAAATACACTGCTGATTAAGCACATACATGTTGTACAATCTTGATCGATGTGGAATTACTAGGCCCACGGTAAACCTACAAACTTAGAAACTAAGGAGAAAGGTCCACATGTCTATGTTTAAGAATCTGTCTAGGGTACTATGAGGCTTGAGAGCCACTAACTTAAGACAATGTGCTTTAGAAGACAAGTGCAGGAATGTACAGAACAGCACTGTTTGCAAAGGGGAGTAAGACAAGAAAGGGTTAAGTAATCAGGGTGTTTTCACTCAATAGTGGACTATACAGAAGTTCAGATAAGGGATGAAAGTGTCTTAGTCTACTTAATGTTGCAACCACAGAACACCCGAGACAAGGTAACCTGTAAAGAAAAGACACTTATATCTCACAGTTCTGGAAGCTGGGAATACAGAGGTATGCAGTATCTGGTGTGGGTCTTCTTGCTGGCTCTTCACATAGCTCAAGAGAGAAACCCGCTCCTGCGAGCCCACCCCCTTTCTATAACAGTATCAATACACTGATAAAGGCTGGTGAGTACTAGGACAATGAGATACTGTGTGTTCCTAGTGATAGTCTTGGAACTGAGACACTTCTATCCTAGAGGGAGACTGTTTAAGACTCAGGAAGTAAACAACTCACAAATCTCAGGAAGTCCCTGAAACATAATAGATTCACAAGTCCCACCTCTGAGGTTATATAAGCAGTAAGGATAGCTGAGGTGCGCAGACTCTGACCCATCATGCTGCCTGCAGGTTCTGCAGAGCACACCAGGACTTTAGTTTTCCTGATGTCACATCCAGGCTGAGGTGGCTTTTTTGGTGATGTAGCTACCTTGAGTCATCCATGCTTCTGTAAGTAAGCTCTCACCTATACTCATGCCAGTAGCTACAATACACTCATTGCTTTTCCAAATTGGATTTTGTAGAGTTACTTCTCTGGTCTGTCATTGATTCCCTATCTGGGGTGAACAGGCATTTGTTTGTACCTCCCTACAAGGAGTCTCACACAACACCCCCTCCCAAGAAAAAAGGTGGACATTACTTACCTCCACATGCACACTCACCCAAGCATACGTGAGCATGCTCCTTCACTGCAGAACTACTCTGACTAGAAACTGCAGGAAAATGGACTCCAACTTACATAAAATCTACTTTGATTTCTTCATTCCAGTATGGATGAGACCCGCTTGCAGTATTGGTTTGATATACAGTATGTTGAAAAGAAACTTCTATGAAAGGGTGCACAGTACCCTGAAACGCAGAGTAAACACTGACTGGATTTTTTAAAATATCTTACATGACAGAGGAAAGCAAAAAGTTAGATCATCGGGCATCTTGTTTCCTTAGTTTCTATAGTTCTTCTAATAGCCATTGTTTAGTCATCGGCTTAGCGAACATCTATTGCTCATATTCTATGTCAGGCACCCTTCAAAGATCCAAAGACAAATAGAATTTTTCCTTAAAGTTTTTAAGGTTTTTCATGGAAAAATAAACAGACAAGTTAATGAGTACCATGAAACGTAAACAATAAAGCAAGAGAACCAGCTTGCACCTGGGGGTTTCAGGAAAGCGTAAAGGTGTGTTTCTGAGGTGAAGCCAAGATGAACATCACAGAGGAAATCCTGTTTGAGCTCAGGCTTTGAAACACTGCTATGCTTATCTGGTTAAGAGCATGGAGATGGGTGGAGGCCATTTCCAGCAGAGGGAACAACTACTGGAAGCCAAGACAACATAGCTGTGCAGTAGACAGACATGAAAACAGCTGGAAGAAAAAGAGCTAGGCTATCAAAGATTCTGTGTGTGAGTGAGGAGCTTACACCTTGTTCTGTAGGGCCTGAGAGCAGAGAGTGAGATGATGTGAATTATATTAATCAATAATACCTTTCTTTTGTTAAAGGAAAATAACTGAAATCTGAAGAATGTAGATAGGAAGAAACCAGTTGGAAGCTAGGCGCAACTGAGAGCAGTCAGCCAATATTGTACATAAGATGTTAGGTACCTCTTTTAAGAAGTCATTCGAGGTTACAGATTTGATTGCTTCTTGATGTCTGTGGCGAGACATGGATGACTTCAAGTAAGTAGACATACCCCAAGTTCTTCAGGAAAAACAACATCGAGACACAGTTTTAATAGTAGTGTTGGTAAGCATGAGGATTACCCTGGGTCTTACAGAGGCATTTATTTATTTGTTTGTTTGTTTGTTTGTTTGTTTGTTGTCATATCACATTGGTGAACATCACTAGTCTGGAATGTGGTTCCTGACCACTGAAGTACAAGATGGATCTAGTGGCAACATACTCAATGGTTTTCAGCACCAATGAGAAAATGTGATATTTGGGGAATATAGTCTTCCTACTTTTTTTTATTTTTGGTGTTAGAATAGTTTCTTCTGTAGAATGATGACTATAGAAGGAGACAGCAATTTTATTTCCTTTCTTCACAAACAGCCATTAAGATGTGTATTTGGTTGTGAAAACAGTCAGTTATGTCAAGAAATAAGGTTGTAGTTTGTAAAACAAAGTCAAAATCTTTAAAAGGCTTTACGTATAAATGAATAGTCAATAAATGTCTTTTTTTCACAGATAGAATCCATGAATTGTACTAAGCTTATCAAAGCAAGCATGTGGTAAACACGGAAGAGGAAATGCCTGATATTCCTGGGGCACCTGGGTAGTAAAATTCATATTTATCAATAATCTTTGCCCCTAAATATCCAGAATACATTTTATGAAATAGGTTCTTAATATTCACAGGGCCTTAATTTGATTAGCCTTTGGTAGGTAAAGTCTATTTTGATCCCAAGAAATACAAATAAAACGTAATCGATGCATAGAGGAAAGACAGGTGATGTCCCACTTTGGTAGCGTTACCTATGGGTCCTAGGCAGAAAAGGCTGTAGCTGCAGGGATTCTGACCACAATGAGCCTTTCCATATTGGAAGACTTCCTGAAACAAAATGCGTGTCCCACCTGCTTTTCCCACTGTTCTGCTTCCGACAGGGAGAGTACACTGCCATGACAGTAAATGAAGTGGTTGGCTGCAGAAAACTTCAGAAACTCACGGTAGGGAACAGGACCAAAAATTCACTTGGTGATATGGAAGATGTTAATGTGACAAGTACCCCCAAAACACACACTAAGGCTACTTTGGGAACCCTATACCTCTGAAACATTTTTGCTTGGTTTGGGCAGTTTGTTTTGGGCCAGGGCTTTGAGCATGCCATGAAAACACTCTACCTCTGAGCTACTTCAGAAACTTTTAATATGTGACATCGTGAATAGGTTTGACTAGCCAAATGAAGGATTAAAAGCTTATTCATTTTATGCATGTGATTTGTAGGTATGGGTGTGTGTAAGTATGTGTGTGGGATGGACATTCAGCTCACAACATTCCATGTGCTGGGCAAGAGCTCTGTCCGGGAGCCACATCTCGAGGCATTATACATTGAAACATTAATGAAATACAAAGTTTCACAGATGAAGCAGTGAGGATGTTTAGCACCTTTAAGAGAGACTTTCTGCAACTTCAGACATTGGAGCCTATCACCTTACCTATGAGTCATTTTTTTTCTGGTAGGAATGTTGTAGGCTCTCAAGATCCTGACCAGAATCTTTATAGCCCCATCAGAGACAGTTTGTGCTGTGACTTTTCTTCTTTCTTTCCTCTGAGGCTTTAACTTCCTTCGTGGTTCAATGAACTTACAAATCACATCTGTCAACTGGCTAAAGAGTAAAAAGTGATCAGCTACATATACACAAAATAACATTGTTTTAAATATGCTAGTGTTTAAGATAATTTGCTAATATGGCCATTATTATGAACCATATTGTGTCCATTACAGAAGGGGACAGAGCTCTCTTCAACCCAAAGTAGAAATCATTTCTGAGCTTTGAAAGGAAGTAGTGATCCCCTTAGACTGGGAGGGCATATAATTGCACCAGCTCTTTGGTTACACACTTCAAAAGGAAGCCAAAAGCAGCTAGATAAAGCTATAAAACATTTATATTACACCACAATTATTATTTTTCTTTTTTAAAATAATATTTATTTATTATGTATACAATATTCTGTCTGTGTATACATCTGCAGGCCAGAAGAGGGCACCAGACCTCATTACATAGGGTTGCGAGCCACCATGTGGTTGTCAGGAATTGAACTCAGGGCCTTTGGAAGAGCAAGCAATGGTCTTAACCACTGAGCCATCTCTCCAGCCACCCACAATTATTATTTTTTTAAAGCAAGCACTTTCTCAAAAATTACTGAATATCTCAGCATTCTCCACTACTCTGAATCAGTTATTTGCTCATGATGACAATATAAATCCATAGTCACAGCAGTTTCTGCTCAAGGTCTGTGATGTAGGAGGGTCATCTGTCTATGTGTTACTTTCATTGGTTAATAAAGAAACTGCCTTGGCCCCTTTTGATAGGCC
>LOEQ01004801.1:18122-35771 GCA_001685075.1 Bramus lutescens | reverse complement strand
GAAAGAAAAAAAGTCAGATAGGGTGGTGGGGAGAGATGGGAGGCCAGGTGGCTCAGTGGTTAAGAGCACTTGCCACTCAATCATGAGGACCAGAGTTAGGATCCCAGAACTCACACTGGCCATCTCACAAATGCCAGTGACTCTAGCTCAAGGGACACAGCCCCTCCTAGAACCCATGAGTGAGTGTGAGGGCACGTGCACACAGACACAGACACACACACACACACACACACACACACACACACACACACAGCCAGACTTCCCTTTCTTTACGTCCCTGCATATATTTTTTAAAGATTTTATTTATGTATACAGTGTTCTGCAGAAGGCACCAGATTTCATTCTAGTAGGTTGCGAGCCACCATGTGGTTGCTGGAACTGAACTCAGGACCTCTGGAAGAGCAATCAGTGCTCTTAACCTCTGAGCCATCTCTCCAGCCCATGTCCCTGTGTCTTCTATCCCCCACCTCATTTACCACTACTATGTGCAACTATTGCCACGCTCCCATATGTTTGGTGCCCTTAGTCTTCCCTCCAAGGCTTCTATAGGAGAAAAGAATGTTCTGATCTCTATGGACCCAAGAAGACTGTGCTCTTCAGCTGTCCTTCCCAGTTTTGTTTGTTTTTGGTTCATGTTTTCTTTGGCTTTCTTCTTGCTCATTTGTTCACACCTCTGCTTTTCACCTGATGGGCACAAATAGATGCAAAACCCCTAAGAAGATAAAAGAAAGGAATGGGGGTGGGGTGGGGGCTTTGGTTTTTGTTCTCCGAGATGTGATAACTAATCTACTTGCATGAGAAAAGTGAGGTAATCGAATAACAAGGGGGTAGAAATGTTCTCCTTTCCTTCATCCCTTTTCTGAGTCCCTCTTTTCCTCCTTTTTTCCTTACCTTCTCACTGATTCAAGAATAGTAGACATATCCAGTAGCATTGTTACAGTCATTAAAAGAGAGGAAGTCAGAAGCAAAGCCCCCTGGACTGGGAGATAGCCCAGAACAGGACCTTAGTGCAGCTCTCCAGTACCAAGGTTAAAAGTTGGGCCTGTGGCACACCTACGCAGTCCAGTCCGGACTAGCAAGGCCTGTGGCACACCTATGAAGTCCCAGACTAGAGAGGCCTGTGGAACACTTACGCAGTCCCAGACTACAGAGGCCTGTGGTACACCTATGCAGTCCCAGACTGGGAAATCAGAAGTAGATAGATTCTTGGAGCTCACTGGCCAGCCTACCTACATTCATTCAGTAAGAGGCTCTGTCTCAAAATAAGGTAAACAATGACTGACAAAAAGAAATCTGCCTCCACACACAAGCACAAACACATACACCACATAAATACATAACACACATACCTACACAGATGCATTACACCTACATTACACAGATTACACCTACAGGTGTAAATACATACACACCATACAATTACACACATCCAAACACCCCCCCACATTCAACACAAATGCACACAAAAACATACCCATACACACACCACACAATACATGCTTACACCTGCACAGACACCCAAACCCCACACAAACACACGTACACATCCCAGAGCTCACACTCCAGAACCCACACTGCTCTTGCTCTGTAGGACAAGGAGAAACAGGGGCATTCTTGGCAATGTTTAAGTTTCCCAAACACCTGATTCAAGACAAACTCTTAATCTAATTTTGACAGCTGGATAATTTTTTTTTGTAAACAAATACTGTAAATGAGTTTTTTAAACAGTCCTTGCTCTCCTGGAACTAGCTCTTGTAGAGCAGGCTGACCTCGAACTCACAGGGATTCACCTGCCTCTGCCTCCCCAGTGCTGAGATTAAAGGCGTGCAACACCTCTGCCCAGCCGATTTTTTTTTAAAGACTTGCTATGGATCCCAGGCTGGCCTAGACCTCATTATCCTCCTGGGCCTTCTGAGAGCTGGGATCAGGTACTACCATAGCTAGTGTTGTGTAAATTTCCTCCAGACTGAAGCATTCTGCTTTGCAGGGAAAGAACTCAAAATATCTTCAGGAAGTCCCTGAAACTGACCAGATTCACTAGTACCCCCCCCACTCCCACCCCTGGCAAAAATGAGCAATAAAAGTTGAGAAGCCCTCTGAGAGGAAGGGAAGTTGAGCTTCCAAGAAGACTCTGAGACCAGACCAGCTGCTTGGGAGAAGCAGAGACCAGCCAGGCGGCCCAGAAAAGGTTTAGACCAATGGGAGCACCTGGAAAGAATGGCCTCAACCTGTTGAGCTGCCTGCAGGCTGTGCAGTGTGCTCCCCGTTCCCAGCTTTGTGAGCTGTCACTCATGCTGGGTGGGCTTTGGTGATGCAGCTGTCTTTCAGTCATTTCTACTCCTATCAGCGACCTCAGTACAAATCACTGGTTCACAAAGTTGGACTTTGGTGGTGTGCACTTTGGTCTGTTGTGGGCTCCCTACTTGGGGTGAATAGATGTGCGTGTTGCATCTCCCCGGGAAAAGTTGTGCCACAGGACACCCAGCTAGACTTCTTTACTCATGAGTGTGACCCAGGCTCATTTAGGATTTGGTACCCATGAAGAAAGCCGAGGAGAGGAGATGTTCAACACTCACTGCTCCCTACACCTCCATCCATTGGTGGGACCAGTTTATCGGAGCTAAATTCTGTGTATTCCAGGGTAGTCTTGTCTTTCAGCTCCATCTTGTCAGGTAGAGGCAGATAGAGCTTAACCAGTAAACTTGTCCTTTTGCTTATTTCATAAACCTAAATATAAAATAGATAATTGAGAATTCAACAAAATGCAAAACAGGAACCACAGAAACATAGAACTCTCAATAACACATCAGTATCATTTTTGAAAAATACTATATAAAATAGCACTGTTCTATGACATTTTCCTCACAGTCAAGGTATGAACAGGAAATTGGCAGGTCACATGGCGATGGGCTCACAAAGCAGCAAGAACAGGAAGTGGGTACAAACTACAAAACCTCAGTTTTCTTTTCACATTGACTCACTTTCTCCAGCAAGGCTCTGCCCCATAAAGGTCCAACAGCCTTCCCAGACAGTGCAACCAGATGAGGACTAAGTAGTCAAACACGTGTGCCCATGAGATCAGGGCCTGCCGGGTGTCTGTCTACCCGCTTTCTTAAAGGGATCCAAGATAACAACAGCAAGGAAGGACGAAAGAAAAAAGGATGAAGAACAGGCATGGCAAGAGACTGAAGCCACCAATTCTGGCCTGGGAAAACGTGCAGCGATTGTTTGACGCTAGTGCTACCCCTAGGCCTTACTGTAGCTTAACCAGGTCACTCGCTATGAAGAGAAACACTGCATATGCAGGGCTAATGGGAGCCCTAGTGAAACAGAAAGATTTGAGGATCAAAACCAGACAATTCCGTGCTTAAGACATGAAAGCCCACAGCAGAGGTAGATGATGCATTTATTAATTGTAAATATATTACTAGCTATAGACATAAGGCATTCCATAATAGAAAAGAAATAACATACTATATATAACAAGCATTAGCAAGAAAAATGACACATTTGTCACAAATTAAGACACAAACATGAATGAAAATGGCATACCTCCAAGCAAATAGTTTCGGGCCAGTATAACAGTTGAATGTTAAAAATCTGTTGAAACATGACTTTAAAATCAAGCTGTAGGGGAGACACGGAAGTGCAAGAAACCTGCTTATCATTGTAAAATATTTTGATAAAATATTTGAGCTTCTGAATTTTGGCTCTCCTTTTTTGCTCATATCTAAAAAAAATCAAATAAG
Organism: Bramus lutescens; assembly: GCA_001685075.1. NCBI lineage: Eukaryota > Metazoa > Chordata > Mammalia > Rodentia > Cricetidae > Bramus > Bramus lutescens. The sequence continues at coordinate 32,022 of LOEQ01004801.1, read as the reverse complement.
TCATTAGATGTCCCACAAAATCAGAAACAATGTAAGAAGCTATTTTTTTTCCTCAAAATTACCTTAGGAAATTAAAAAAAAGAACGACTATTTCAAATGATAAATTCTATCTTTAAGTCAAATAGCACTTGCCTGTATGTGATAGAAATGTTCTCTTTATAGTCAATCATTTTTGAAGAAAGATAGATGTACATTCAAAAATAGAAAGGAACTAAAAGCAAGGTTTGGCTGTTAATTTGGCCAAGCCATATCTCAAAGAAACTATTAACACCCACCAGATGTCTTACAGAGAGGGAAGGGGAGGCTATGGTGAGAAGTGGAGGGTTTGCACAAACAACAGAAACACACACACACACACAATTGTAAATCCCTTAGGCTCCAGGATGTGGGCCCCTTTCCTGCAGGGGCAAATACCACAATAGGAGAGAAATGGGTCATTTTTCTATGTAAACACTTGTTGGTCATAAAATCACCTAACCCGTGAAGTTAGGCCCAGTGAGGAGTAAGGCTTGATTTTTAGAACTGTTCTTTGGAGCTAAGCCCTAGACCTAGGCCTGAAACTGCCTACTCCCCACTGTCATAATCAATTTATGGGCCAGAGTCTCTTCCCACTGTTTGTGTACTCCTCTAGCCCTCTCAGGAGGTCAGGGGACAAACGATGCTTATTGTATCTCCCCTTCTCTTCCGTCTTCCCAGTTACCCCCAAGACAGCCACCCTGTGTAGTGTTCTCTGAAAGAAGTTTCAACAACATACACACAAACAGATTGTGCACTAGGAACGTAAGTATAAAACCACTTGGTGTAACTCAAAAGTCGTATTATGTGACCTGAAATACTTAAGCTCGCCACCAAAGAGGTAGGCCCCAGGAGCAAACTCCTGGCAAGCCACCCCACAGCTCAGATACAGCCTAGCCCAGTACAGGCCCTGATATGCTGAGAACTAACCCCAGGGTGGTGATGCTAAGCTGGTGAACCAGTCCCCAGAGGAGAGCCCTGATAGCCCGATAACCGCACAATGGCCTGATACAATAATTGGACCTCTGGGAATGGTCTCTAGGATCACACTGCTGTGCTTCCAAGACATGGCTTCTCTAGCCTCTGTGTTGATACCCATCAGCAAGGAGTCTTTGAGACTCTGTGTGGCTCTGGCTTCAGCAGCCACTGAACTTCCAGCACCATCACTGGGCTCATGCAGGCTGCTGGCCAGCATTCTTGACAATTTCCTGGACCTCCATTAGTGCCCTCCACAGCTGTGACAGCAGATGTGGGTTGAGCCCACAAAGGTCAGAAGTGTTCTCACTGGAGATTTCCCTAGGGAAGCCTACAGCAGCATTTCTGCTCGAACGACTGTTCCCCGCTCAGTGAGATAGCTGTTTTAACTTTTTATATTAGCCTGACAGTATAAGGAATGCTTGTTTGAATACACTGAGCATATTTGAAAGTCAAGTTTTGTGTGGACATCCTAATTGCTGTGGGCCTTATAGATCACAGACCTTGCTCTCTATGTTATGAAAATTTATCAACTCAAAATTATATTATCTTCAGAAGGAAGCTGTGCCTGCTTTCTTCCATTGTGAACCATCTTTAATCCTCCCCATTTCTATTTCCTCTCATTTCTGGCCTTGGCTCAGCATTTACTTCTTTCTAAAGAATCGATTCTGTTCCACTGTGAATGGCAGCCAGCCACACCATCTCAGGGCTACGGAATGGATTCTGTTCACCTGTGAAGGGCAGCTAGCTATACCATCTCACAGCCACGGCTTTGGAAGTTGTATTTCATTTTGCCTTAACCATGCCAACCCTTTTTTAGGTTCTCTGGCATGTAGGTCCTCTTTCCTTTCTCCTCTTTCCTCTTTCAGGTCTCAGGCTCTCCATATGTCTAGAAATGAGGTCAAGCTGAACCACAGAAGGATTTCTGGCAGTTAGTCAGAAGCCAGCATTCCTCAGAAACTTATAAAATGGGTTTTGCCATGCCCCAAAGGAGTCCTTCCTCCCAGCTATCCTCCATATAATATAATATAATATGATATGATATGATATGATATGATATAATATAATGCAATACCATACAATCAGCTCCTTATAATCCACACGGTTTGGCCACCCCTGCTCTCTGTGCTGCCTCTACTCTATCCTCCGCTCTCTGGTGTGCTCTCCCCTCTCGTGGATAGCCCTGGCCATGTCCAGTCTACTCCCCTTTCTCTCTGCTCATGTGTCTTTGGGTATTTTCTCTCCCTTACTTACAATAAAAACCTTCCCCTAAATGGAGCGGTCATGTTGACCATTCCTTTACTGATTTCTTTTCATGGTTTGTTTCCCTTCCTTCTTTTGGATGGGCATTTTGTACACATTTTACCTAATAAATTATCTTAGGCCCTCATTAAAGGGCCTACTAAAAGGCTGCTTTTTTGATGTACCTCTCTGCTCAGAAAGAGGTTGTGGTGCTAATTGCGCTCTCTGTCTGCTAGTCTTTGTGTTTTCTTTTCAATTCATTTGCTTATAAATGTGCATATTTACTGAAATGTTGTCTATGTTCCAGCTCTGGGCTAAATGATGCATTCCCAATACTCAACAATGAACTCATCTGCCTCCTCTGGGAGAGAGAAGTAGAAAACTAGATGCAGTTCAGTGCCCTAAGCTGCAATATCCTGTTTACGGGAGATGGAATCTGTAAGCCTAGTGAATGAGAGAAATCGTCTATTTATTTACACATAACGTCTTAGGCAAGGACAAGGAAGAAATCTGGAAAAGAATGAAATTTGTACTGTCAAAGCAAGCAACTGTCCAAGGGGCCCTCTTGATATGGAGCAGTTTTCATAAATGCTAGGTGCTCTATAATGAGGCAGGTGACAATATAGTAACAGTGACTTTATGTCCCCACCCCTACCTGAATAAAAATTACTACCATGACAAAGCATAAAGCTTACTAATATATCATGCAAGTTAAAATGACTGAGTCCTCCCTCAGGAATGTATCTGATATGCGGCCTGGAGCAACTTAACCTTCCATTAGAATCAACTCCCCCCCCACTTCAAAGATGAGGATAACATCACACTCCATAGAGCAATGGGGACAATGGAACGTAAAAATGCATATATGCAAATGTAGCAGGGTCAAACAAATGGTACTCAAGAAATCCGACATGGTTATTCCAAACAATACAAGGGGCAACTGATGAGAAAGAAACAGTTTGCTGAGGTGCTTACAATGAACACTTGGATACGTTGGTTAGCTCTGCTGAGAAAGACAGCCATGGCACCAGTGTAATTGGCTTCATTCTATCCATTTCCATTCCTTCCAGGTCTGAAGCTGGATAGGGGCATCTCTAGAAACCAAAAGAGGACAGATAATTTAGCATGGGAGCAGTTTACACTGGTATCTGTCTGCTATCTGTTGGAAGTTCCAAGAAGCATGACCAAGCCATGGAACACTCCAGCAGGTTGAGATGGCCCATGTCATCACGCACGTTACATACCTCCCATGTGTCTTCACTCTGAAGTGGCTTTTCTTCACTTTCTTTCCCAGACACTCCGGACATTCCTGCTTGGTCCTGCTCATTCCATGTGTTCGTTTTTATCCTAATTAACAATAAATAAAATTCTTTAGAGCAGAAGTAATGTAGGTATTTAGGAGTTGTTAGAGAAAATTTTGAAAAAAAAAAAACTTCCTAAGCTTTTCTGCAGTTTTCACTGGTTTCTTCTTTGTGGATAAATCTGCCACCAGCATTTGCAGCCTTTTCGAAGGCCATCTCTCCTCAGGTGAGAAAAGTAGCCAGAAGAATGGGGATAATGTAACTGAAGGTCATGCATCTGAAATCCCGTTTTTGTCTCTTGCGGTTTAAGGCATGCAAACAAGACCTGGTGTAGAGGAAGAAGGTAACCAAAGGGAGTGGGCATGTTCCACCTGTTCTCTGGGGCTGGTGCACTAACAGTAAGAAGGTCACAGTGCTGGGACTGTTTCTGCTACTGTTGGCACTGGCTAACTCTCAGTACTTACTGAGCATGTGTGCCCTGAGTACTTGATACATATTGACTTAATTCTCACAGCAGCATGCAGTGGGCACTATTACAAGTCAACAAAGCTCCACTTATCTGGAATATTTTTCTTTGATTAGGGAGTTTTGTGCTTTTCAGTTCCAAGTTTCAGTTTTTATTTTGATGCTTTCAGAAGAGAGTCGTTTGGGATGATGTATGCTCTGTTCAGAGTGTAAAAGGGCACAGCTACTCTGCAAAGCGGTTGGGAGGGTCCTCAGAGTGCTAACCAGATTACCATGTGACCCAGCAATTCCTCAGCGAGGCGCAGTCACGAGAGAAATGAAACCCTCCATACACGTGAGGACTGATTACAAACAAGAAGGTGGTTTCTCTTCCGGGTGATGTACGTGCTCTAAGGCTCCGGAATATATTTAAAAATCGACAAACTGTCAAGTATATCCTAGTAGAGCTGTTTAAGAGATGACATCCTTTGCCTTTCTGAAACGGAGCACAGGGATGCTACTGTGTGTAATACCTGTACAGGCTTGAGACCAGGGCACGTGTGCTGAAAACCCAGCCTTACCCACAGCACAGCAGAACGCAAATGACTGAAGTGCTCTAGGCCTGCTCACATCTGAAAGTCAGGCTGATGCGAGGCCTGAATGCAGTCAGTGCTTTATGTGAAGTGCGCAGCCAAACATTCGCAGAAAGACCAAGGATAACCGTTATTGCCTTTGTCTGATTCAAGCCATCGTTATGCAATCAGCTGACTTACTGTACTTAACGTAATCGCTCAAATGTTATGACATATTAAATCACTTAGGGAGATTCAGTTTTAAGACTCTTGGACTCAGACCATGCACCACATCAATTAAACAGGAACGGTGGCTGTTACAAGTCCCAGGTGATTCTAATGGACAATAATTTGGAGAACTAGTGTTATTAATGAGTTCTGAGGCTTTTATATCTAGAATCCCTTTGGGATAGTTACTGAGGTAGAGTTATCTTGGGTTTGTGGACTCTTTTTTATTCTGAACCATTTGGAAACGCCAAGATTTTGGTTAGTCTACTAAGTGTAGAGTCTCCCTTTGTGTGACTTCTATTCACCTTCTCACTCCTTCAAATCTTAAGCTCTTCTTAGTGATTTGAATCCCCTCTAGATAGTAGTGGCCAACAGAGAACATAAGTGAAGCCAATATCTACATGAACCTGAACCCTCTGTATTCATTAGTGTTGTGGTTTGGAGTCAGTAACTGGTAGCAACTGGCTCAGACAGTTTCTCTCTACCTTTTAAAAATTCTGTGTGTGTGTGTGTGTGTGTTTGTGCGTATGAAATATAATTTATTTCCATATATTTATTTATTTAGGCAGGGGTGGGTGGCTCATGCATGTGAACACCATGGCACACATGTGGAGGCCAGAGGACAAGTTGGAGGACTCACTTCTCCTACCGTGTGGGTCCTGGGGACTGAACTCCGGTTGTCACACTTGGCAGCACATGCTGTCACCCACTGAGCCATCCCACCAGCCCAGGCCTCTGGAAGCTTAATGGAGTGGTGCTCACATTTGACAAGGTGAATTTCCAACCTGAATGAGATGAGCAGCTTTATCTTCAACTTCCTGCTAGTTCCTGTCAGCCACTGCCACTTTATAAAACATGCGTTAGCTAAGACTGCCTTTTCCTCCATGTCAGAGATCCATTCAGTATCTCAGAAGCATTAAGTGTGGTTAGACATTCTTTCCCGCTGTATATACAGTGCCGCCCCCNCCCCGCACACCCCTGCACCTCTGACTGTGGTAAAGTGCTCCCTGGTGTTCCTCTGTCTTGTGTTTGGGTCTAGTATCTGCTCTCGAGCTTCTAATCTCACTGTCTCCCCTTTCCTTAAGGAGTATCATGGGCACTGGTGCCATCAGCTGTTAATATAAGCTACCACCTTCCACGCATGTCTAGCTGTTTACTCTGCTGTCTCACTGAGGGTACTACTAAGGAACGTCAGATTCTGTGCCCCAAGCCAAACACAAGAAGGAGGCAGCATGTGGGTGCAGAGCATTCTTGTCACAGTCGTCTTCTCTGGAGAGGTGGCTACAGTATTGTTGAGTTAGGATCCACCAGGACCAGGCTGGTTGGTAGGACAAGAACGGTGAAGCTGTCCAGGACAGAGAAGTCTCAGGGGCATTAAACACGCTGCTTTCCTGGTTGATCTGAAGGGTACTTTAGGATCACTGGGGATAAGTCCTGCTAGGATCATCCGAGCTACTGATACTTCAGGATTTAGTGCAGGCGTTTCTAAGTTAAAAAAAAAAAAAGCACCATGGCAAATCCCAGCCCACATCTGTCTAATGCTAGGAAAAGTCAACAGTGAGGACTGGAGTTCAAAGCAGCGGTAATAAGACTTGGGGAACACATACCATGTGCTCAAGGTCTTGAGTCTGAATAGCCTTGTGGTGTCTGTGGCTGTCCTCTGGAGTTCATGGTGCATGGATGTGTTGAGTTTGGGAGTTCATTTGGGAGTTTAAGATGAAATCCCATGCTGGGTTTGGGTTTAGGCACTGTCAGAAATGCTTTTGTTAAAAGCTATGGCACAGTAGAGGAACAACAGAAAACATACCTCCCCTACTTGCCTGAAACAACACCTCACCCTTAGCAGTTTTGAAATAGATGCAGGTCAAAGAGTTGTCAGGAGGGAACTTACATGGTTAACAAATTTAATTCCAAATTAGAATTCCCATATTATAGTAGACATACTTTTATAACTCAGTCTAACTTTTTCAAATATGTTTCACTATTATTTATGTATGGAGTATGATTGCTGGATCCACGTTCAACTTTGTGAGAAAGTGCCAAAGTGCCTCTGTGCCCATCAGCAATGCGTGGAGAGTTTTGCTGCTCAGCATCCTTGAAGGCATTTGCTTGACTTTGTTTTTAGCCATTTGGACAGGTTTGCTAACACTGTTTCACTGTGGCTTTAACTTACATGTCTCTCTGGCATGCTGCTAAGCATGTGTTCATGTGTTCATTTCTCATCCACTTACCTCCCGGTGTGCACCCACTTTTCAGTCAAGCTACCTTCTAGATGATTCGTAAGATTTGTTGAGATCTTCAAGACACAGGCCTTCACTAAGTACGTGAAATGACTGTGCCCCTTCTACATCTTTTCTCAGCGACTGTGAATTCTCCGTGTCCACAGGCACTTACTCAGAGGCCAATGGACACAAACAGAGTGGCCACTTACCTATGAAACTGCAGCTTCACTGGGGTGCTTGTAAATCCTTGCTTTTGCCGGAGCGATTTCATCTGTTTCCAAGTCTGCAAAACACTGTGAAGTAGGATGTGGTCCTTTTCCCTTTCTGCGTCATACAGTCTCTTTGTGTCGCTGTGAAAAGAATTGCAGACCGAGAGTGGGCTGCTAGGCTAGAGCTGTAGGGCGCTTGGAGCATCGTAGAAGAACATACTGGACTGAACTGATCTGCTATCCCTACTTGAACCACATCTGGAACCTCTTAGGATGCTTTTCTTTTGTCCACTGAAAACACAGCAGAAATGGACACTGCAAAAGTTTTTATTTTTTTATCACTATTCAAAAGTGTTCTGCTAAAATGTGGGCTTTCTGGAAAAAGGGAAATCTCCTAGCTGAGGAGTCAGAGACATCCCAAAGAAATGGGCAGAAGATGCCAAAAGAAAGGAACCATAAGGAAAGGAGCTGGGAGCCCTGACATTTTGGTGATGTTTCTTGTATGTGACATTGAGATTATTTGTGTTTGGTACTCTGCTATTTATGACCAAAAGTGTAAACCAGTCAGTGCTTTTATTTGCTCTAATACAAACTTATAATACACAAGTTTTAGGTTCTATTTGGGCAGCCCTGCAGCCACTAATTTAGGAACAGTTCAGACATGTTCAGGTTTCAGGATCTCAAGAGATTTCGATGAGAAGCTATGATGAGGATGATCCTGAATATCGGTCACTCTAGGAAGAAGCTGTGGAAAGACTGTGGTTATTTAAAATACTTGAGGGTAGAGAAATACCATTCAATATTCAACCTGTATCACTTTCTTGGTGGGCAGAGCCTGCTCTCAAAAGTCCTTTTAATAAGACATTAAAACCCACCGTCCATGACCATAGACCCTTGATGTCCTAAATCAACTTTAAAGACTCCACCTCCAAATACTGTTATCAACAACCGATTTGGAAACTTCACTGATGATACTGTTGAGTGACTAGATCATGAGGATTCTAATTAACTAAAATCTGTTTGTACCACTGGTTGGTGGTGGGACCTCGCTGGAGGAAGCAGGTCACTTGAGCATGACTTTAATGGATGCATCTTGCACCTAGAACTTACTTCTCCTTTCCTTTCCTTTTCTCTCCTTCTGCTTCCTGTCTGCATGCTATCAGGTCAGTATCCTCCTCTGACACATTCTCCCCTGCCATGGCTTCAAGCCTCCTCAGGACTGTCACATCCTTTTGGAGCTCCTATGATGAGTGTCAGTCTAGGTAACGGACAGCTCTCAGGTCACCCAGGCTGATTTTCTGTTTCACAGACTAAAGATCTTATCTCCAAGGTCACCGACTTCTCTGTCTGCTCAATCCTGCTTTTAAACCAAGCCCTCATGTGAGTTTCCTTTCCAATTACTCTACTTTCCAGCTCCAGACTTTCTCCTCAGGAGTTCTGCAAAGTTTTTCATCAAGAAATCTTTCATTGGTAGATATTAAACCTACCAGTGTTTTCTCATGGTAGTTCTATGAAATGTTTCTATACAAACACAAGCCTTAAGGAAAGACTGGCGACATTTCTGTAATCTCCTAAAAAGTAGTAAGTTCTACTTTTTGAATTTTATATATCCCAGAGCCAAGGATAGCTTATCATCCAATCTACTTAATAAATGTTTGATACATGCAGGACTCACTCAAAACCTACCTTATCTGCCAGTAATAATCTTGTAATGATTCCCTGGTAAACTGGTTTATTTCTGTGTTTTTGCTAGCACGTTTGGTAGTCTCTGTCAATGCTTTGAGCTGCAATCAAGAAAAGAGGTTTTTGCTATATTTCATATGCATGTGACTGGTGCTCTAACTCATCTGTAGAAACCTAAATCCAGATGTGTGCAACAGAAGCACACAAGTGTAAATTGTATCCTACCTTACATAATTTAATAATTGTTTAGTAATGGAAACAAGGTAAGACTAGACCAATACATGAGTAGAAGAGACGGTCCTTACGCACATAATAGTATACAAATATATTCATCAGACTACAGTAAAGACAGCTCTTGAAGTCAGTACAGAAATGATGCTGGTAGCCCCCAGGCTCAACTTCAGAGACAAAGCATCAAGTTGGAGCTCAATTTTATACAAGACACACATAGGATAAAAGGCTAGAGTTATACACATGTATCATAGTAATACATGGAAGAGTATCTATAATTTGGCCTGTCAGATTCTGGGCACTATCAGCTGTAATTAAGTGATCATTTTTCTTGGTTAACAGAATAAGGATTAATTTGTAAGACTACAGTGTGGAAATATGTGATGAACTATGATCTCAAATAGCTTATTTTATGTATAGGGCCATGAGTATGGATAATAAAGATAAAGCCACTCTGTGAATATATTCATGGACAGTACTCTATGGAGATAAAAATTATTGTTGTTACAGGCTTTAAAGATGAGATAATTTCCCAGGATTTTTAGCTACAGCCTGTGAGAGGGCTCCAGCAACACCTTGGCACCAACCAGGAACCTGGTGCCAGGCAGTTGGGCACTATTATCTTTTTGTGATGAGGAAGCATGGTCCTGCCCAGGACCATGACATACTAAGCAGGACAACAAATCCCATACACAGGCCTGGCACAGTCCACTTCAGGCTTCAAGGAGCAAACATGAGACCACTCAGAAGCTTATGGTGCCAGGCAGATGGACACTACTACAGTGAGCAAATGCATGGTGTGGTATGGGAGAGAGAGAGAGACAGAATGGGTCGTGTACTGTGCACAGGGGACATATCTGAAGAGCTGAAATAGGTGAGGAGCAGGTTGAGGTGGGTAGCTTGATTGCCACCCAGGTGTGGTGATGTCAGGACCGGAACTATTGCCAGGGCCCACGTCGGGGTTCATGGCTCTTATGCAACCTCTGTCGATGTCCACGGCTCCTGATACCATCAAAGGCTGAGAGGATAGGGCTGTACAGAGTTTGGCCCAGCCCCTCACTGGCTGCAACACTAGGGAGAGCTGGTTCTGCCCCTCACTGGCTCAGCAGAGCACTCAGGAGAGACCTACACCTCCCCTGGGCAGCCCTGAGGGCATGTAAGCAGGAGAAGTGGCCCCTCTCCTTGCTCACTGTTCTAAGGAGCAATGCAGGAGAGCTCACCCTGCTGGGGAGGATGAGGGAGAGCTGGTGGGCTGACCAGCCCTGCAACTACCCAGGCCCAGAACCAGGGTTATGAGTTGGCCCACTCCAACATCCACCTCATCCATGCAGATCCAAAGCTGCAGGATCTCCACAACGCAGGATATCTAAGAGGAGACCAGTGACGGCCCAGCACTGATAGTGTAGCAGAAACCAGAGGCTTCGAACCAGACCAATGAGTCTTTGCAACGAACACTTACAAGTAAAGACATATGGATAAAAGGGTTTATTGTGTGACTCACTGTGTCATACTGCAACTTCCATGACAAGATTTTTTTCCTTTCTTTTTTTCTCTTAAATTTTATTTTATTGGGGGGGCATTGCAAGGGCAGATATGAAGGGACAGGAAATGAATGGGATCGAGGTACACGATGTAAAAGACATAAAGAATAAATAAAAGGAAAGTTTAAAAAGAGATGAGATAAAAATTTGTTAGGCACATCATATAGAGCAGAAATCTGTAAATAAAATTACTCTCAAGGACCCATATCAACTTCAGAATCAGCTCCTGTGTGTGTGAACCACACTATACTAAAACCTAGAAATTTCGGTATTCATAGGGACTGTTCCCATGTTACTACTCTATTTCCTCCTCCTAGTAAATTCTCTCACACAGTCAATAACATATAATTCAAACAGATGAACCAAGTTCTGGTATTTCTGCACTATCATCATTACCATTACCACCACCACCACCACCACCACCACCACCACCACCACCACCATCATCATCATCATCATCATCATTATTAGAGAAGGTTTCACTATTTATCCCAGGCTGGTCTCAAACTGAAAGCAATCTTCCTCAGCCTCCCTGAGCTGGAATTACAGGTGTCTACGACCATAGCAGGCTACACTTGTAACTAACCAACAAACAGCCATTGAAGTACAGTTCATATACAACTTTCTGAGATACCTGGTGGCTCTGTCAACATTGCACAGTTAGTGAAATACTGTATTTAATTTCAAGCAAACTCAATTGACTGAGACCTACATTTTTTTTCTCTGAGAGAACATTAGTTAACAAAATGCTTGGGTGCCAGGAGCCCAAAGAAGGCTTAGATGAGAGATGGCACACTAGTCAATGGATACATCTCCAATGTTGCTCTAGAATGTATGACTCTCTTCATGATGTCCATAGATCACTACTTCAATTAGTTATCCTCAGAAGAAGACTGTTCAATTTCACAGGAGGTTCAAGACTGCTACTTATTTGAATACAAATGCTAAATTGCAAGATGTTAAAGTGGTGCCTCTTAAAGCCATTTGTGGTGGTTTGAAAGTGTCCTCCAAAGGGAGGACACTAATAGGAGGTGTGGCCTTGTTGGAGTAGGTATGGTCTTGTTGGAGGAAGTATGTTACTGTGAGGGTGGGCTTTGAGGTTTCATATATGCTCAAGCTATGACTAGTGTTTCAGACTACTTCCTCTTGCCTGTGAGTCAAAATGTAAGAACTTTCAGCTTCTTCTCTAGCACCATGTCTGCCTGCATGCTGCCTTGCTTCCCACCATGACAATAATGGACTAAACCTCTGAATGGTAAGTGAGCCACCACAATTCAATGTTTTCCTTTTTAAGAAAGAGTTGCCATGGTCATGGTGTCTCTTCACAGCAACAGAAACCCTAACTAAGACACCATTATAATTTCAAATGTTCTTGCATCATAGAGCCAAGAATAGCATGAACTAGTGGATGCTTTATCTGTGGCCAACATCCTATGGGGCAGGTTTGAGGCTATCTCCTCAACAAGTCACACCTTCTCCTTTGTTCTCAGATCACTGTTCTAGTGGGTTAAATCTTTAAGCATTAATAGAGCATTAGTATTAAGCATTCAGCATTAGTTCTCTGCTAACTGTTCTATTCCAAGAGCATCCTCTTCCAGTTTTAAGTGTTGGGCCTTAGAAAGTCACCAGGAGCCCCCTCACCTTCTCATAGAGCAGCTGAGATAAGCTCTGCTTCTGCCTGTCCTGGAAAGACTCACAGAGCTGGAGCAGTCTGGCACATAGGACTTGTTCTTGATTGAAGAGCGGGTGATGGCTGAACTGCAAGCCCACGATGTTAAGATCTAATTGGTACATTTCCCTTTGACCATCCATTCTGTTCCTAAAACAGCATCCCAAGTCAGATTTCACTGCCTTTTAAAGAAAAATATGTCCAAGTTTATTTGATTCTGTTGCCTTCGAAACCACAAGTAACTTTTTCTTATAAAATAACATGCCAGGCATATTTAAATTCCAGAGCTTCAGAACTGTAAAGGCAGCAAGTGGTTCATCTTTGAAATTTATTTGCACTCTTAATTTAATAAAATAGTTTTATATTACATTTTTCTTTTTATTACAATACCTTATTTTAGCACAGAATCTTAATCATCTTGCTGTAAATTATTGTCATCTACATCATTACTGTTTATGTGAATGTTGGCCTTTCAATTTACAAGACCCAAAATAATTTTTATAGGAACACCATGGCAAATTGTGTCATAACTTTTGCATTAAGAGTTTTGTCTTGTGAGTCAGAGTTAAATGGAATTATCTATTAAAATTATTTATGAGTGAGTATACTAGTAATTGTCTGAAGAGTCCCTTGAAGGAAGCCAGGTTCTCTAAGTGGTCTAAGGATACCATAAGGACACGCCTCTGCAAAAGATGCCTCCATTTGGACACTAGACTTCACCTCTGATGTGGTATTCCCCTCTGTATACTGTGAATATGTTTTATTACCATTGGTTAATAAAAAAGCTACTTTGGTCCATGGCAGGGCAGAATATAGGTAGGCAGGAAAACTAAACCAAATGCAGGGAGAAAGAAGGCAGAGTCAGAAAGACATCATGTAGCTGCCAAAGGAGAAAGATTCCAGAACCTTACTGGTAGGCCATAGCCTCATGGTGATACACAGATTAATAGAAATAGGTTAATTTAAGATATAAGAGCTAGCTAAAAATAAGTCTGAGCTATATTGGCCAAACAGTGTTGTAATTAATATAGTTTCTGTGCAAATGAGCAATCTCCATTTATACACCTCCATTATAATTGTTTCAGTCTGGAGGTCTTAGATTATACGCAAAATGGCTCATCTTTGACTTAATCTGTATCTTCAATTTAAACATGTGTCTAAACTTGTGTGTGGTTGAATTTTAGTGATGTTATTTGAGAGAAATGATGAGTTACTTAGCATCTGATTCCCAGGACTGGATACACCTCAAAAGGACAGCCCTGAGTCCTCTCTCTGGAGCATTCTGGTGTGGACCCACTTCAGAAGGACAGCCCTGAGTCCTCTCTCTAGATCATGCTGGTGTGAACTCACTTCAGAAGGAAAGTCCCGAATCCTCTCTCTAGATCATTCTGGTGTGAACCCACTTCAGAAGGACAGCCCTGAGTCCTCTCTCTCTAGATCATGCTGGTGTGAACCCACCTCAGAAGGACAGCCCTGAGTCCTCTCTCTAGATCATGCTGGTGTGAATTCACCTCAGGACAGCCCTGAGTCCTCTCTCTAGATCATGCTGGTGTGAACCCACCTCAGAA
>LOEQ01004801.1:3209-16400 GCA_001685075.1 Bramus lutescens | reverse complement strand
CTAGAAATAATGTCTCCTCTGGGAATGGCAAAAATAAAAGTTATCAACCTTCTGAATTATGTAGAAGGTGTGGCAAAGGCCGACATTTGACCAATGAATGCAGATCAACAAAAGACAGACAAGGCAACCCAATACCATCAGGAAACTTCTTGGGGGCCTCTCACAGGCCCCCAAGTCAAAAGTGGTCCAGTCATTCCCAGTCACGGTGGAGGGTATTGGAGCTGAAGAGTAGGGAAAGAAGGTAAAAATCCAGAGCCTTCTATAGAAAACTATACTGTTCTGGATGATGGAACAAACATGGAAAATGAATCAAAAATCCCAATAGGCTATAGGAAACATATATTCTGGCAGGCTTCTATAAATGATCAAAGAGCAAAGCTAAGTGTGCATATAAATGACACTGTAATTGTTTGATAGGCACAGGTGTGGTTGTGAGTATCATTACTCCAGAATCTTGGCATCCAAATTGGCCTCTTCAAGAGGCAGATGTTCAATTTCTAGATAGAATTGGAACCCTATCTCAAATGAAACAAATCACGAGATGGGTTGAAGGACATTAGGGCCAGAAGGACAGAGAAGAAGGCAAAGGCCGTATGTGGCTAATATTGCAGTGAATTTGTGGGGTTGTGACCTGCTGCAGCAATGGAATCCCATGCTAACATTCCTGCAGTCCCAGAAACTCTTATTTCTGGGAAGGATATTATAAGGTGCTATACACAAAGGTCACCAGCCATTCAGGCTGTACAAGAACACAAAGCAACTAGCAAACTTTTAGAGGTACTAAAGGCCCTACCTTTAAAATGGTTAACTGAGAAACCAATATGGGTTAAATAGTGGCCTTTAACAGAAGACAAACTGCAGGCTTTAGAACAGCTGGTACAGAAGCAACTAGATGCTTACCATATTGAAGAATTAACCAGCCCTTGGAATTATCCTGTATTTGTTGTTAAAAATAAATCCTACATTAGCTCAGAATTGAGTATAATAAAGGAATATTTATTTAGGGATAGACTCACAGATCACAGTACTCTGCATGAATGGGGAAAACAGAAACCAAATCTAGCAGCCAGAAGAGAAAGTGAGCATGTGCTTTACATTGGCATTTATAGTATAAGAGGCCACACCCAAGTGGGCTGGTAACTTAAAGGCTACTGGCTGAAGGAGTTCCTACAGCATCCATCTATCCACACATCAATCCATCCACCCTCCATCTACCCACTTACCCATCCACCCATCCTCCACTCACCTATCATCTGTATAACCATCTGTCTGTCCACCCATTCATCCACTCATCCATCTGTCTGTCCATGCATCCACCCACCCATCCATTCATCCAACTGTACATCCATTCACTCATATGTTTGTTCATCTATCTATTCATCTGTCTACCCATCTGACAATTATCAATTCATCGGTCAGTCCATCTACCCACCCATCCATCCAACCACCCATCTACCCATCCATCCATCCATCCACAATCCATGTAAGACAACGAGCAAAGACAATAATCCTAACACATGCTCTGGATCTTTTGTCAGTCTGAACTCTGCAGAGATGTACAGCTATTCCCCCAGCACTTACTCCTCACCAGACTCAGAGTTGTCTTCTTGTTGAACAAATTGACAAGTTGTTTCAATCCACATGTCAGTTCAAAACCCACCAACTCACTGCCTGGTCAAGGAGGATACAGGTTTGCTTCTCAGACACCATGGAACTCAGAAGTCCCTCAAACATTAAATGAGCAAGACATTACAGTTGAGCCTTGATATTTCATTTCCATCATCTCTCTAAGCCATGTGAGCAGAACAAGCCTCTGTTTGTAAATGACCAACACCCTTCTAGTACAGTAGTGGTTACAAACACAGAAAATAGGCAGAAAAAAGGTATGGACTTCTGGTGAGTGGATGGGTAGGCTCTGACAAAGAACCTCATTTACTGCAGAGCTTTCTCAGGGCCCAGTCTGTTTGGTCCCAGTGCACAGTCAAAGTAGTTCAGAGAGGTTCTAGTAGGAACTGCACCAGCTAGGAATTGTTGGGAGAAGGTCTCCATAACGGAGTTGATAGGCACAGTCTGTGGCCTCCTGAGAAGAAAGAGTCCAGCATGCCTGGAAGTTAAAAACACTCTGCTTTTGTTTCATAGGTGAATGAATACAGTTACCTTCACTTGCCAATCCTTAAATGTCCCTTCGGAATTCTCCTACACCCAAGTAGAATGCTGAAGCTGCCTCTGAAAAGGGGCTGTGGGGGAATAATGGGGTGCACTGCTCATCAGAACAGTTTGTGACTACATTTTCCAATCAGTGATTTCCCTGACAGTTTCTAAATTGCTTCAGGTTCTCCTCTTCCATTAATTTCTAGCAATCGGATGTTTACTGATGAAATAGTTTTGCCTATAATTTGTCTTAAGCACCCTAAAGCTAAAAAGAACACAGGCTCTGTAGTTTTCCAATCATTGCCTTGCTAATCTGAAGCAAGTCATTAAAACACCCTGCTTGGGAGATTTTCACCCATGAAAGGGGATTATCAGCTCAGACCATCTTCTCAGGGTTGCGGGACCTACAGTGAACAATGACTTTATAAGATGTGACACTATAATACCCTAATTGAGATGACGGCTTCTTTGTAGATAATTTTATAAAAGATATTAAATATATAATTCAGTCAAATTCAACTTTCATAAATTTACATTTCTGTTATTGGTGTTATTGGCTAAAAACTATTAACACAGTGCCCACTATGAATCAGATATAACAGAGGCCTGGGGAGATTAAAATTATGGATAATTTTTTTCATCTAAAAGAGAATTTGGGTCTCTCTCTGTGTGTCTCTCTCTGTCTCTCCCTCCCCCCTTCATCTCTCTCTCTCTCTCTCTCTCTCTCTCTCTCTCTCTTTGTGTGTGTGTGTGTGTGTTCCTGTGGTGTATATATGTAAGTGTATGTAGGCTAGAGGACATCCTTGAGTGTCATTCCTCAATTGCTGTCCATCTTGTCTTTTGAGACAAGGACTTTCACAGACTTGGGATGTGCCCATCAGACAAGGCTTGGGCAGAAACCTCAGGTTTTCTGTCTCTACCTCCTCAGCCCTGGGATTATAAAATTTATCTTGTTAGACTATAAGATGCCACCATGGTTGGCTTTTTGCATGGGTCAGATCAAATTCAGGCCATCTTGCTTCATGGAAGGCATGTACTTCATCAAATGAGCCATGACATAAACCCAAGCAAACTAGTCTGAAAATGCACCAATGTGCTCTATGGGAGAATCATTTCATGTGGAGAACTTGGAAAAGATAGACTATGGAGGTCAGAAAACCAAGCAACTGTTTCCAAAATGTGGGTACAGGGGAGCTGAGAAATAGATTTCAGCTAAACCTGTGGTGGGGGCAACATAGATGGGGCCACAGCTGCTGTGCCTAATGGAGCTGTGTTTGCACTCCAAAAATCAACACCTGAGGCCATATTCAAATTATTCTGCAAGAGGTTACCATAAAGAATTTAAACTTCGGTAGATCATTTACCAAATAATTTTTCCATCACTTCATCCACAGGGATGATTTAGTTTCTAGCAAATTCAGTAATATCATTTAAAATGGTATGTGAATAGCTTGTATAATCACTCTCAGTTGCTATAGTTAAGATATTAAATGTCCCCAAAGTCCCGTATTAAAGGCTTGGTAGCAGGGTGGCAATATTGGTAGGTTAAGAATTTTTGGGTGGTGGGGTCTTATGAGAAATCTTTATGCTATTGGGCTATTGAATGACACCAATGGGATTTAGGAACTTGAATTCCTTCATGCTTCTCTTTTGCTTTCTGGTCACAAAGTGAGCAGCTTGCTCCACCACACACTTCCTTTGCCATTGACATCAAGTCCCATCACAGGGAGATCTAAAAATAATGTGTGCTTCCCACCATGAACTGAGACCTTCAAATCTATGGGACAAAAATAAACTTGTTCTTCTCATAAATTAATTATCTTGGCTATTTTATTATAGTGGCAGAAGCTGTTGCTGAGGAATCAAGTTAGTTTTGCATCTATATGAGCTACCCTATATATGAAGTTTGAAAATCTGAATTTGGGAAAAGTCACAATGACAGAAGACATTCCAACATATCTTAATTTGTTGGTCTCTGAAAAATCATTATAAGCTATTTCATTTTGAAGCAGTTTATGATATATACCTAGAGTAACAAGTGACGTACATGAGTAGGCAGTATAGACATCAATGACTGATGTCTGGATATCTGATGTGCTTCTGGGAAGGTAACCTGTATACCAGGAAGGAAATCTTCAAGATCAACACCACCTAGAATGATATAACCTTGCTAATTGCCAGTCATGTTCCTAGCACTTTCTGTGATAAATCACCACAATTTCATAAAGTGAACACAACCATAATAGTCACCTTTCATTTGTGGAAACTGAAATTTGAAGAAGCTGAACAAACTGCCTTGTATCAGCTTACTCTTCTCAATGCTGGGATTTTATTGGGTTTGATCCTGGGCAAGGCTTTTGCCTGCTGTCACAGTCTCTGTGAGTTCACACACGCATCAGGTTCTTTGGTGTTTTCTATGTCTGTTTGCTTGGTTCTTGGCAGGATGGAGTAGACAATGACCAAAGCTAGAAAGATCCACATATACGTGAGAGGCCATAGTTGATGCTGGACTGAAGCCAATGTGAATGAACGAGAGCAGATCTTATGTTTTCATAAGAGAGATTGCCTGATGGACTAGCCAATGCCATCAACTTTGCTGGCTCTGTTACTTCTCTTTAGTCTGAGCTGACTCCAGGCTGAACAGGGCAGAGATTCTCATTCATCTATCACTCACCCACTTCTAGCTCCAATATGTCCTCCAGGAGCTTTCTCAAGCTGGTTCCAACACTCACATTCTTAGGCAGAATTCCATTCTGTCCTCTCATGGCATTTATGTATGCTTACTGCCAAGTATTTCTTAGCCGCATAAACTGATGGGTTGTAATCCTTTATAAAGCTGATAGAAAATCTATCATCAGTTGGCCTATTTCTATTATAATTCAATTAACTTTCTAAAAGACATTTTAGAAAGAGATCTGAAATCTCAGCCTCAAGTTCTGCAGAGTGGCAGATAACAAAGATTTATTGTATTGATTTATCTGGTACTGTGTGAATGGCCCTGAATCCTCAATGCCAAGGAAATAATGCAGTAAATTTCTATCCTGCTTTTTTCTTTGTCATTTATCTGGCTTTACAGGGCTCTTCTTCCATCTTCTGTATCCATTTCCTTCTATCTACTTACCATCAAATTTGAATTTAAGCATTACCTCTTCATGACCTCTTTCATCTTTCTTCAAACCCAGGTGGCAGATACAATGAATGGTTGTGTTCATGATATCAAAGTATTGGTATGGATCTAATTCTGATAATTCATTCTCAAATACACACTTCCAAGAGTATAGGGTGGAAGGTCAAATGTCAATCAAAACCTATGAGTCATGAAGAAGGAAGGATATCCCCAGGAAGATTGGCAAACAAAATAATTCAATCTTGTCCAGGATCAGAATATCAAATACAAGTCAATTTCAGATATGCTTTTGCAGAGCCAAGCAAAGGAGGAAGAGGTAAAGAATCTATGTAACTAGTTCAAGCTGCTTTAGAGAGAAGAGGAAGAATATGAAGAGGAAGGAAGAGAAAGAGAAGTAAGGAGGAGGAGGAAGAGAAAGAGGAAGAGAAGGAAGAAGGAAGAGGAGGCGGAGAAGGAGAAACAATGTATATAAGGCACCATTGAGACAAATATTTCTTTTGCTGTTAAAACAAATTTAAGCCAGTAGTTGATACTACATTTGAATGAGCGCATAGGAAAGATGAATTGTTCCCTCATGTTTATATATTTATAGATGATGCTTACAAAGTGCTTATGTGTGTTCAATGAGGAGGCCAAAAAGATACATTTTATACAGGAATAACACATTAAATAATCATTTTGGATCCAGACTGTAAGTGCACTAAATAATTTTTTTTAGTAGCTAAGCTGTAACAGAATGGGAAGTTACTGAGAGTTAACAATACTATGCAGAGTGACTTAACTAGGCTAGTGAAAGTCATCCGTCACAGTGACATACAAGGGGGTAGATTGCTTGTAAACAATTTAAAATTCTTTAACTTTTAAATTAAATTACTAATAGGGTTCCTTACAGCACTGTCTTACATGTTTATTAAGACATTATGAACATCTGGCAATCCGATTTCATGGACCAAAGTCTATTAGTTAAACATAAGTTTTCCAGGAGATTTTTCAAAAATAATTCACATCTAAAATCTAGTTTCATTGGGTTATTTGCCCAATGAAACTAGAAAAGAGAATGTGGACATGAAAGAAGAGCTGAATAACAGCAAGATGTGTTATCTAACTTCCTGACAGTGAAGAATGAGCCAGGAAATTAAGAGCAAATGTAAGAACAAAGGAAAGCCCGGTAGCTCGGTCCATTAGTGCAGGCTACAGCGAACTCTGTACCTCACCAGCACAAAGGACACTGCCCACTTACAATGTAATTATGGCACTAATGCCAGCAGAGAAATGGTCAATTGTGTTATCTTTCCTCTCTTTCAGAATAAGGAAGACTAAGCCAGAGAGACAGCTCAGTGTGTAAGAGTGCTTGCTGCTAAGCCTGGTGACTTCAGGTTCATCCCTATAATCCATATGATGAGAGAAGAGAGTCTATGACAGCAACTTGTCCTCTGACTTCCCCATGTATGTGGAAGTATGTGCACAGACACACATAAGTGTAATAAAAGATATAGGGGAATTTGCTGTTTGGAGCTTGTATGTTCCAGTTCTTAAGAACCAGTAACATCTTCCCCAAGTTGAGGTAGAGACCAATGCAGGGAAGTCTATTTTATGGGTGAACCTCCTCTACTTTCTCCATGGACAACCATGTCCCACCATACAGAGAAGGTAGAAAGATGCCCCAGCATCAGGACCAGCTCAGATGAACATTCCTGGAGAATTGATGGTGATTCCATAGAGCAGGCAGGAAGCATGACAATGAGGTCTCTTTGGAGAGAATAGGGCGGAAGATCAGAAGGTTTGTGGGGGGTGAGTTTTAACTGATTCAGAATCCAACATTAATAAACTGAGTTCTTTGAAATTGTCCCTTATCCAGTCAGAAGTGGTTGTTAGATCTCAATTTCCATTCCTAGTGGTGAAGTTTCAATCATGGCCCATTAAGGGAAGGGATAGGCTTCACCATTGTCTGAAAGATGCAGGGTGGGGGACTTGCCAAACTCCTTGGCAAACTAAAAGGCATATGCCAATTATATGGTACAAAACCATTAGCATTATGCTAAGGGGACCCTGGAACTTTTCCAGTCAGAGCCCTAAAAGTGGACCCCAAGAACAGCAAAGAAAGAGTTGTTCTCTCTGAGCTCTGAACACCACCACCAAAGAAGCAATGTGAAGGATTTTATTCTAGAAGCTATCTCTAAACACCATGGCAACATGCCACCAGGAGAACATAAATTAAATGTCACCATTGCATAGTAGTGCTGAGAAAGAATTTATTAGGCAATTTCCACAGTGAATACAAAGGCATGGCTCCCACCCATATTGTGGGCTTTAATGCAAACCCCCCTGTATCTAGTTCACGGATCTTCAAAATCTTTCCTCCCAAAATAACATTGAATTTCTGTCCTTAGAGATGGGAAACACTACAAACTCAAACTGATGGGAGTGATGGCCAGGGAAAGTACATTTGGAATAGTTTTCAAACATCGATTGTGAATAAATAGCTCTGAACTCCTGTGGATGCTGCCAGAAAGATGACATCAGCATTGCCCTGGACCACAATCCTTTTCCTCCTTTAAGTACATTGTAGCCTATCCAGCACATAGGTCCTCACCAGCACCCTGACATCTTTTCTGGCCCTGTCTTCTGGCACTGGCAATGTATCGGCACAGATACATCGGAGAATACAGAGGCATTCTGAAGGCTTGATCCTGAGAACAAGACAGTGTAAGAACCTCAGTGTTCTTCATCAGCAGAATGACTAGTGATAGCGTGTTCCTCCTCCCTAACAAAGCACATTTTAGACTTGATACACTTGCTGGATCCACATTTTTGTGTGCTGCTATCTGCAGCAGCTGTTTTGCATCTAATCTTGGTTCTGGGCAAACTCATGAACTGGCCTTTAGAAAGTCCAGGAAACTGGGATGAAGTATTCAAAACACAGAATGCTCAGGATGCCATTATAATGGACAGGTAGCACGAGGAAGGCATGTGCCAAGGAGTGTACGGATGCAGGATCCTAGCAGACAGGTGATGGAGAGAGAGCAGGAAGGTGCAAAGTGCAATCCAACAAAGCATAAGGCAAGGAGAGCATCACTGAGGGAGATGTACGGTGTAATTGCCAGAGAAGTGGGTTTGGGGCTTGATCAACTAAGTCAGTGTGCTGAGAGAAACAAGAGTCAGGTTCCTCGCTTTTATAAGTACAGAAAGGGAGAAAGTGGGAATGAATTCTGGAGTGTTGAGTTGAACTAGGAGGTATTGATGTGAACACACTCATTGTATGTGCACAAAGCAATATATGTTCATGTATATGTAAGCATACCTTAGTTCTGTCTCCTGAGGTGGCACAAGCAGGCCAACACGTTAAAGCTCTAAGCACCAATGAGAAGCCGTGTTTAGCTTCTAAACATTATTTCTCATCATAAGGTCTGGGGAATTTGGAACAAAAGCTGAGGTGGGAAAAATTGTAATGTCAACCTATAAAACTCTGTTACTGAAACAACTGGCAGATCTTCAGTGGGGTTAGTGGAAAGTAATCCTGATGGTGAACTCTGTGGCCGCGTGAAAGAATGTTCACATCTGTGAGGAATATGGAGGAAATGAGACAGCAGTGGCAGCCACCATATTTGCAGCGTCCTCTCTAGCAGCTTAGGTGCAAAAGAATTGTCATACCATAAGTCTTCTGTAAACTTTACTTGAAACTAAAATGAAGTAATTGGGAGTGTAAAAGTACAGAGCATGCTAATCCAGCCTTGATGTGGTCTCCTTGGCTCCCCCATATTTAAGAATGGCCTAGGACCATAAGGCAGATAGTGCATGGACAGCAAATGGAGAAAATTTAAAATGAGCTGTGGATGAATTTTATGGGTCAATCATCAAATTATAACACATCCAAGCAAAACAGAATTTATGACGAGACAGAATATGTGTCTAGCCAAATCACAGAAGACATTTTGGCTAGTTTTCAGAAGGTCTTATTTTCATTTTTTTTCCTACCAGTTAAACAGCTTTAGAAGCTTCCAGAAAGAAATAAAGGATAAAAGTCAGTCTTCCAAAGTGGCTACATGGGTAAGAAAACCCAAGAAAAACGTGTGTGTATAAAGAAGGTCTAGTGTTTGACCAGAGATAGGATGGGGGGAGGTGNNNGGGGGTTGCAAAGACAGTTCATCAAAGGTTGAACACAGCTTACCCAGACAAGGCTTTGCCTCCCTGAGGAGTCAGAACTTTGAATTCACATGCTTCAAGTATAGGGACCAGATTTGTTATTAAGTAAGGTACTTGTTTATAATTTAGTTGAGAATCAAACTGTCCCCTATCCTCTGTCCCCTTAGTTGTAGACCACAAGGCTCCTTCCTTCTTCCTTCTTTTGCTTTTACTCTTTGCCAATGTCACACATACACATAAGCAATATAGATCCCAAGTCTGGAGAGTTTTTACCTCCCACTATCTCCTCCCTTCATCCCCACTCCCTGCTGAAACCCTTCATCTTCCCATCAGCCCTCTCCTACTTTGATTTCTTTTTGAACCATTGAATTTAACGGCGTTTCTTGCATGGGCACGCGTGGAACATGGGCTTCCTGGAACATGGCTAGCATATCAGTGGCTTTTCCACTGAGAAAAATAACAGTTCCTTCCTCTGCCGGTCCCCACTAACTGTCCGCAGTGTCTCTGACAAGAGCACAGTCTCAATATTCCCTGAGTCATGGGGGAATCAAGGAGATATAGATGTCCTGTTTAAGGCCAAGCGCTTCTCAGTCACCGATTCATTCTGACCACTTGTCTCTGTTTTAACTGCTACCTTCTGCATAAAGGCATTTCTCGGACAGAGGCTGATCGGACAGAGGCTGAAAGCAGTACTAGCCTATGAGCATAAAGATAAGTATTTAGAAAACATTTTGACATTGTGTTTCAAAATCCAACAGCAACAACAGCCAAAAGGAAAAATCCCACAATCAAAAAAAAAAAAGTTCCTTTAATTAAATAACTTCCTTCCTTATGTTTCCATAAATTTGAGGCTGTGCCCTGAAAGGGCAAAATGAACCACTTTTGAGTTAGCTTACTCTCAGCTCTGTTCCTCAAACAAAAATAACAAATGAGCTTGTATTTTAAATATTTTAAATTTTCCTTTTAAGGGAAAATGGCATTACTGATACTGAATTTAATTGTGGAACAAAATGTAAGGTACAAGAGTAAGCAGTTTGGAAGCCATTTAGTAACATTATGTACTTCTGTCCTATATCCAACCCACAGTTAATTAAAATTGATTTTGTAGTGTTTACCTTATACTCGTGAATATTTCTTAAACTGAGACAGTCGTAATCACACTCCGGCAATGATAAAGTACTGCGAGAGCCCAATAGCTCAGGGAGACTGTTTTTTATCCACATTAAGTCCTACAAACTTCAGTATTTCATCCTCTCTTGACAATACAGTAAACTTACATCTGATATCTAATTACTGTTGGGTTTTGTCCTCTTAAATATTTTTTATAGACCCTCACTATGATGACACAATCCACATAAATTTTTTTCCAATAAATTATCTTCTTTGCCATGATGGATAATTTAATGATTAATCTTAGAAAGGCTTGCTCTCCAGCTCAAACTCTATGGACTCTATTCTGCTTTACACTCTTTATCTGACAGTGTAATCAACAGAAATTATTCAGTGAAATTACAGACTCAAAAAAACCCCAGTGTGCCAGACCTTATCCTAATAAATTTTAAGAACACATTCTCATACATATTCATATGCATATGCATAGCTGCATGCATGGGATTTCATACAGCAAACTCTAGGGAAAGGTTTTATGTGTGTGGCAGGAGATGACTACTTTGGAATTCTCTCCAGTCAGCACAGGAAAAAATAACAAAGAGCAAAGTCAATGAAATTAAAAACCAAAACACATTAGAAAAGCCAATGGAAACAAAGGAAAAGGGTAATGAACCAAAAAGAAAATCAATGAAATCCAAGAACTGAAATATTTGTTGCAAAAAAAAAAACCAACAGGGAAATTGTATACCTCTAGTTAGACTAATAAGGGAAGGAGAGAGGAAAAAGAGGCAGGGAAAGAAAAGGGGGGAATTTGAAAACATTACCAATATCATGAAGGAAAAATAGACAATATTGCTATAGATGTCATAGAAAGTACACAGTAAATATTGCAAACAGATTCTGGCTCATAATGGGATGATATTTTGTTTGTGCTATAACAAATAAGGCTTGCCTGAAGATCAGAGTGCTGAGCTAGTCACTAGTTAGCCACAGAGGCCAGGCAGCAGTGGCACACACCTTTGATCCCAACACTCGGCACACAGAGGCAGACAAATCTCTGTGAGTTCAAAGTCGCCCTGGGTCTAAAAGAGAAATAGAACCAAGCAGTGGGGGCTCACACCTTTAATCCCAGCACACGGAGGTAGAGATGGGAAGTGGTATGGCTGGGTAGAGAGAAGAATATAAGGCGGGAGGAGACAGGATCCAGGATTCAGTCTGAGCATTCAGTCTGAGTAGGGACAGGATACCCTATTCAGTCTGAGGATTTCGCAGAGGTAAGAAATGTGGCTGGCTGCTCTACCTCCCTGATCTTTCAGCTTTCACTCCCTATATCTGCCTCTGGGTTTTTTATTATTAAGACCAATTAGATTTCTGCTACAACAAATTTGACATTGACAAGCTGTTCTGACTAGAGATACTCAGTCTTGGAGTGACTGACAATAGGGGAGGCTAAGCCTTGGTTATGTGTTAGAGGTGTCGTGTGAGCTGCACATACAATGTAAGTAGTATCTGTGGCCTCTACCACAAATGCCAGTACAAATGCGCCTCAATTTGACCCCAAAGTCTTCAGTGTTAGCAAACGTTCCCTCAGAAGACAGCTATCCTTTGCAGACAACCAAAGCCTAAAACTAAACTAAGGGATTGTTTAAATTAAGAATAACTAAATTGCTTGCTTAAAACCTCACCAGGGAGTTCTATCAAACACTTCAGAAGCAAGTAACATGAGTCTTACAATAGTTATTACTGCTATTTGACGGAGGGAATATTTGCCAACTCAGCTTTTTACACTGTCCTTCTCTTTATACCTAAATCATACAAAACATCAGAAGAAAGGGACCACTGGTCAATATCTCCTCTCTAAAGACAGGGGGAAATGTCTCTAATAGTACAGTGTTTCCAACAGGTAAAGTGTAATATATGGGAAAAGACACAATCTTCAATGCACTTTGTCCCAAAAATGTAAGCTTTGCTTGCCAATAGAAAATCAGGCACCATATAAGTAATACACTAAGAAGAATGATAGTCTGAGTAGAAAAATCATGTCTAAATAAATGCAGAAAACATGTGACAAATTCAACCAGCCTTCATGACAAAAAAAAAAATCTCAGCAAACTTGCAATAGAAGGGAACTTCTTCCCTGGAGCAAAGGACATCTGCAAACACAAAACAAAGCCGTGGCAGCCCATAGCTAGCTACCTTTAGCCGAGCTACCGTCATACACAATCACAGGTAAGAGCAGTGCACTTCACCTCTCAGAACTAAACTTCTGCAAGGAGCAAAAGTCATGTAGATTGTGTGTGTGTGTGTGTTTACACACATGTATGTGAGAATGCACATGTATGTGCAAGGCAGAAGTCGTCTGTGAGTATCTTCTTCAATTGCTTTCCCTTTTATATTTTGAGACATGGTTCTCTCTAAACCTAGAGCTCACAGACTGAACTCCAAGGATCTTCTCATCTCTCCCCTCCCCTCCCTACTGCTGGGATTGCAGGTGTGCATTATCTTGCCTGATATTTTACCTGTGCTTGCATAGCAGGCTTTTAACTCACTGAACCTCCTTCTAACTCCCACCCTGAACACTTTGCTTTCAGATTTACTTCTTTTCGTCTGTGTGTATGAGTGTTATGTCTGGGCACCATCCGCATGCCTGCTACTCCTTG
>LOEQ01004800.1:90200-102322 GCA_001685075.1 Bramus lutescens | reverse complement strand
TATATATATATCTGTTTCAGATCTTCTATTTTGTTCTGGTTATCTGACCTCTTTTAACACCAGTTCCACACCATTTCCACAATTACCTAGAATTTTCTCTATCTATAAGGACTGGTGGAAAGGAGGAAATGATTAAATGGAACACAAAGGATTTTTAGGACAGTAGCAATGTTCCATATGAATACTATTGTTGTGGGAACATGGCCTTATTTGTCTATCCAAACCCATAAGACATACAACAGCAAGAATGAACATTATTGAAAACTTTATCTTCTATGTGACGATGATAATTGAGACAATGTATCACTCTAGTAGGGATATGGGCGGTGGGGAAACTAGGTGTGAGTGGAATGGGGCTTGTGGGAACCTTCTCCACTTCTCTGCTTGGTTTGGGTGTACACTGGTTCCATAAAATAAAGGTAGATTAAATGAAACAAATCCAGGCAATGTTACTGAAATCATGGCTTTATTCCTGTGAGGAATATAAAAAGGCAAATAGAGCATCAGCTAGATTGTGTTTTAGCAAGAATTATGATTCAAATATTTTGTTATTATAGAATAGTATTTATCAAATTCAGAGGTGAAGGACCAAAGTTTAAAAATCCCATTTTTCTATGAGAGCTCAGATGTCTTCGTTTTTCTTAGGAAATCTATTTGTGACACTTGGGTTAGTTACGTTTTCCACTGTGGCAGAATGCCTGGTGTCCGCAACTTAAAGGAGGGAGGTCTTACTTTAACCCATGGTTTTGGAGATTTCAGTCCATCAACGCTGGGAGGGACAAAGTTGAACAGTTTCCATCAGGACAACCCAGAGGCAGAGAAAAGACACAGAAGGAACCAGGCTTTCACTGGGCTCACTGAGCTGGCTTTCAGGGCGAGCAGCTCTAATCTTCCATGCAGGAGCAAAACCTATCATTAAGTCGTCTTCATGGGCAAGTGATGTCAGAGCAATAGGATTCAGGCAGTGGAAAGATGATGGACTCTGGGCTCCTGACCCACTTCTGTCACAGAGCAGACAGATAGCATGGATATCCTGTGCTGGTTTCTCTGAGTTTCAATTCTATTATCTGTTATGTGAGAATTTAGACCAAATGGCTACTAAGGACCTTTTAATTTTCAAAATGGGAGAGAGATTAGGGAATCCCTATTCTGATTTATTCACTGTTCATATAGTTTGAATCTGAAATGTCCCCCAGTTTCATGGCCCTCAGTTGGTGTCCCAGATAGATTTAGCTGTCAACTTGACACAGCCTAGAGTCAACTGAGAAGAGAATTTCATCCGAAGGACGGCCCAGATCAGTTTGCCTGTGGGTATGTGGAGAACAGTCTTGATGGACGCCTACTAGGAGGCCCCAGCATCCTGCGGACGGCACAATCCCCATGCTGGTGACCTCTGGCTAGCTAAGAAAGCATGAGTCTATGAGCAAGTCAGGAAGCAGCATCCCTCCATAATGGCTACTTCAAACTTCTGCTTGATTTCCTACCTTGACTTCCCCCAATGATAGACTATGACCTGGAAGTGAAAGCCAAATAAACCCTCCCCCCTCCAAGTTGCTTTAGCTTGTGGTGTCACAGCAACAGAATGAAACTGGAGCAGCTGGTAATGCAAATTGGGAGGCTGTGGAGCCTGTAGGTGGTGGGCAGGTTGCTGACAGAAGGTCCTTAAGAGCAGCTGTTGGAAGGTAAACCCCATCCCTGGTTTCTGTTGTACTTCCTGGCCTGCCAGGACATAAATGGCCTCTGTCACATGCCTTCACTGACATGCACTGAGCTGCTCTGCCCTCCCTTCCCCACCATGACGGGTTAAAACTCTGACACTGTAAACCAACATAGATCATTCACCTCTTGTTTTTGTCAAGTATTGTGACCTCAGTGAAACAAAAATAACAAGTACAGTTGCTGGTTTTATACTTGATTCACCCATTTACTTGTTCATTATGAACATATTATAAGTCCATCCCTATGTTCTCCATGCACATAAATGAGATGGGAATGAGGGAAACAGAGAAAGACAGATTATCCTAATCCCCTGTGTTTCCTTTTCCACAGTGAGCCCAGAAGTCACTGAACTTAACACGGTGATGAGGAGCATGGACCGGGGAGATGGTCTCACCACTGCCACTTGAATATACTGATCTAGGAGGCTTCTCGTCCTCAGCTATGCTGGCATATTTAACATGTAGCACCACCCTGAGCATTGTTGTTTGTTTAGTAATAGGCACGGCCTCTGCCTATAGCCAGTATCATCTGTTCCCCCTATTTACGACAGCCAAGACTACTGTCTGTAAACTTGAACAAATGTCCACAGGGAGTAGCAACAAGCTGGTTGAGGAGCACAGACTTAGAACCTCCTAAGACACAAGCAATGTGCTAGATGCTGTGCAAAAATGGAAAAATGGGAAGATGCAGGCCTCTCCGGTGTGGTTTCCTCTAGTGCAGATTCTGTATCTAGAGTAGACATCAGGCATCTGGAGTCTTTGCTGAAGCTCAGCTTGCTTAGCCCCACAGTTTTAACATGGCAGGTCCAGAGGGCTAGAAGGTTTGCTTGCTGGATATTTATCAGGTGATGTTGATATTGGAGGATCCCCCAGGAACATATCTTAGGTGTTACTGAGTTTCTGGCTACATCCTTTATGGATGTGGTACCTGCTGTACTTGTGGCTGAAAATACTGTAAACTAATTCTTTCAGTCACACCCATTCACATTCTGTGTGTTTTAAATTAGGCCTCCAGGGCCACTGAGATGGTTCAGTGAGTAAAGGGGCTTGCTGCCAAGCCTGACTACTTGAGTTTGGTCCCATGAGCCACATGGTATAAGAAGAAAACCATCTCCTGCAAGTGATCTTCTGACCTCTACACGCATACTGTAGTGCTCATATTCACAAATAAAAAACTTAAATGTCATTCTAAAAAATGTTTAAGAAGAAATTAGGCCTCGATGAACTGATTAGTCAACCCATAATTCATAAGACATCAGAGGAAAAACAAGTTGAGAATCCTCTAAGTTGGAGCAGTTGCAGTTAAGTAATGGGCTTGAACAGTACTTTAATCTTGGCCTCTTCCTAAATTATCAAATCAGTAGTAGTGAACAGGCTAACCCAGAAATGTGGATGCTGCCTAATTTTATAGTTTACATGGAGTTGAAGCTTCAAACTTTAACACCGAGTTTTTACAATCTGTTCATTTGTAACTGGGGACATTTCAGTATAATAAGACATGGGCAATTCACTTGGACCCAAGCACACACATCTGTCCACATTTCTTTCCCTTCTGATCCTCTTCCCTGGGCCATCATGTCTCTGTACCTGCAGCATCCTTATGTGACAGAAATGGTCCACATGAGCATTATCTGTCCATTGGGTTCCACCCGATACTATTCTGTGGAACCCCGTCAGTTCATCTAAGGACAGCTATTTCCACTCTCTGTGGTGATAGCAGTGAACATTACATTTTCTCTGAAAAGTGTCACCCACCCTCAGGAGGAAGTGGGGTGTGGTGTTAAGACAGAGTAAACACAGGAGTGTTTTGCCATTGGTGTACCCTGCGGTGACAGCTCAGTCTGCTCTTTCTCCTGTCTGTGATACTACGTCACAGCTCTCTGCTCATGGGGTAAGAAGGCAAGAAAGTGAAGGCCAGGTTCTCAGTGCTTCATTTCCTGATCCCCTCTAAGAGAAGAAGCCAACACTCATGTCTCATGGCTTATTTAGAGTTAAGTACCTATCATACCCTTGTATCTGGTACAGCACCTTACAACCCCATTGGTCATTGAGCCAATGTTTTTTTAATAAATGTTTGTGTCACCTCATCTGCTTGGTCAGTAGCTTAGGCTTATTCTAGGCTTATGAAGCGATCCTTGGTATGAGTTATCTTTTTAATAGGAAGCATTTCAAAGGATATCTGGGAAAATCTTACAAGATCATATCTAACTATCCCAGTGACCCCTCGTAAGCACTTTCTATGGATTAAGTCTTTGACTCTTCAGAACATGGACAGACCCAATCCCTCAGAGATTCATTCCTAGGAAGGAAACAAGTCTACCGTATGGCTAGTTTTGCACATATGAGAACAAAGTCATGGAGTTTCAGACATTTGCTTGAGATATAGAGTTGGAATATGATAGAGTTGACTATATGTTGGCGG
Organism: Bramus lutescens; assembly: GCA_001685075.1. NCBI lineage: Eukaryota > Metazoa > Chordata > Mammalia > Rodentia > Cricetidae > Bramus > Bramus lutescens. The sequence continues at coordinate 98,182 of LOEQ01004800.1, read as the reverse complement.
TGACATGACATTTGCAAACCTACAAGCATCTTTATGTTTCACTCATCCCAGGGTCCCTGTGCGCCTGTGTATATTAGCAAATGTTAGGTGACAGTGAAACCCTGTGCCCTGGGACTTCAGCCTCAACTTCTCATTAAGGTGCCCTTTGTCTCAGGCCCAGACCCAGCTTTTGCTTCCCAGTTCTACATGATGCAGTTTTCCTCGCTGAGCATCAGCTTAGCAGGAAGAACTAGAAGAAGTCACACCGTGCATCAGGAAGACAGCAAAGCCACAGCCACAGAGACAGCTTCAGGGCTGCTGACACAATAGCATCATAGAGATCATCTTTTCAGGGTCAACTTGACACACACAGAACAGAACTTTAAATTACATCTGCTCCTGTAAAAGACATCTTCACACTTGCCTTTTCCCCGACAGGATTGCCAGCTGCCAGCATGGCCCATGGCCCAGGCTTCAGTGAGAGACCCTGTCTCAAGAGAAAAGGCAAGCGAGGGATAAAGCAGGACACTGGACATCCTCTTTTGGCCTCTGAACAAGTGTGCAGTCACATGTTCCCATATATTCACATGCTTATAAACCACACAGACATATACCCCTACACACAAACATGCCCAAGGCATGCACATTAAAGAAAACTTTGAGTAAGCATAAAATAAAAATTCTCAGTACTAAAGAAAGCATTGGGTTCTAGTCTAATTGACAGTGTTACTTTTTGCCTATAAAATAATAATGTTTGTAGTATTTAGTGCTTAGTACTTTGGAAGATAGGCATAGAGAGGTATTTAAATTCTTTAAGAATCTTCTAATTGGGAAAACTTACTCCACCCCTCGAGCCAAAGCTGCCCTGGAATTTTCTTTGACCAGTTCTATGTGGCAGAACTATGTAGACTGAGTTCCATGTCCAACCTTGAAAGGCTCAGCAATGTGCTTCCTTCTCACCCTCTTCTAGGGCCACTGCCATACAGACAAGCCCAGGATGCTTCCAGGAGGATGAGGGACCTCATAGAGCGAGAAGCCGAGCTTGCCTAGCTGTCCCCACTGAGCCAACCCACATGCCGTAAGATGTGAGCTGTCCAACTGAGCACATCTCTAATTGATGGCAATTATTTGTGAGCAATAAATAAATGACTGGTATTTAAGCCCCAAGGTCATTTGTTGTACAATTAAAAAAAAAAACTCAAACAGCAGGAAAAATGGGCAAGGCACAGTTGTATCTTCATTAAATCTAAAGGAGGAATATAAGTTCACAAATCCTTATTTTGTTAAATATATTAAGTCTCTCAGGAAAGAATGGTGTAGACCTGTAATGTCAGATATTCAGAGGAGATCACAAGTTTAAGTCATTAAGGAAGACTTAAGTTCAATCTCTAGTGCTAGCAAAGAAAAAAAGAACCAAGCATACCATTAAGTTTTTATCATGAGTAAGATTGTAGAAGTGAGGAAATGAAGTTGGGACTGGGAAAGAAGTCTTAATGAACTGAGACATAAATGAGGCCCTTGAAGGATAGAAGACTAGAAAGATGGCCATTGGGCATGAGCATGGAAGGATGGCCATGTAGAACCAGGAACAGTGGAAAGAGAGCCCTAAAGATGGACTTGGATTGTGCTCAGCAAGCAGAGAGTTCCAGGTAGTTTCTCTGTGGGAGAAAAGCATTAATTAAGCCCCAAACATAAAGGCTTTGAAATGTCAGCCTAAGAATTATGATTTACTCAGTAAAGATCCACAGTTCTTTCTTAGTCATTGGGGTAATTTAACCAGAATGATGCTTTTGTGGCTCCATCCATGTAAGTCAGACTCATTGACACACAACCTGGTGTGTCAGGAAACAGAAAACAGGTCAGAACCAGGGATGCATATAACCTTAAAGGCCATCCTAGTGACCAACTTCTGCAACCCAGGCCCTACCTTTAGAACACTCTATGGCCTTCAGAATAATACCACAGTCTAAGCACCAAAGGTTCAAAATAAAAGCCTGTGGGAGACATTTCAAAGTCAATTATAACAATCCTATTTTGCTGAGCAGTTATAATTGAAAGTCAAATTCTTTGGTTTCTTCATTCCCAAGTTTAATTCTAATCACAGTGCATCTTTTCTTCTGCACATTGAACATTTTGAGTCAAGTGAAAGCTATTATGTTTTGTTTGTTTGGTTGGTTGGTTGGTTGGTTGGTTGGTTGGTTGGTTGGTTGGTTGGATGATTGGTTGGTTGGTGATTTGATTGCTCTGGGGGTTTTGAAACAGGCCTCACTATTAAATAGCCCAGGTTGGTCTCAAACTTAGGATCCTGCCTCTGCCTCCTGAGTTCTGGAAATAAAGACAAGTGCAACCATGTCTAACTAGGCTACAGTTTTTGTTGTTATTTTTGTTGTTTCTTTTTAAATTTTTCTCACTCTCCTTTAGCAGTGAGAATGTTCAACAAGTGTAGCAATGAAATATTGTCCATTTTTAAGTGCTAAGTGCTAGGGAGTTGGCTCATTCAGTAAAGTGTTTGTTATGCAAATATGAGGACCTGAGTTCAGACCCCAAGCATTTAGGTAGCAAGTCCAAGTGTCATGTCTTTGTTTGTAATTTCAGTGCTGGGGAGACACACTGAAGAAGATTTCAGGGCTTGTTTAACCAGCCAATTTAGCAAAATTGATGAGCTCTCAGTTCAATGAGAGATCCTATCTCAAAAAAGTAGGGGAACGAGTAATTGAAGAAGACAACCAACATCAACTTCTTACACACACACACACACACACACACACACACACTGGGGTGGGGTGGGGATCATGTCATTCCAGCCATTGAGATCAGGAGAACATCAATCTTCTGCCTATGACAAATGCTGGGAAGTTTCCTTTACTGACCACTTTTTAAACAACTCTGCCACCCCATTTGAACACTATATGTCTTTACAGGTAAGAGAATTTCATGAGCTAAACACCAGGATTTTCATTTCCTATGGCCTAGACTCACATCTACTGCCAATTATATCTGATTCTGTACAGCATCAAATTAGCCAAAGATAAATTTGATCACACCCAGCATGAAAACGTTGAGCTTAGAAGAGTGAAGATCCTTCAGAAATTTCGAGTATATATAATGATGGTATTTTTCACCTTCGATAGCAAAAGTATGGAAGATTGCCTGGGTGAACTGCTATCTATCATGATAAGTGTTAAAACAAGATTATTGTATCAGAGGGTAGTAAGTAGTGTATGAGAGATATATGTAGGGTTTTATGAGGACACGCTGGCAAAACGCAGACACAGGTCACATAATTCAACCAATATGTGCCCCTAGAAGACTGTTTATCCGCTCCTCCTGTCCTATTTGGTACAAATCAATAAAGAGGAAACAGACCATTAGGAAATGTATCAGGGTTCTAATACTAATAACTAACATTGATTGAAAGTTTACTGGGTGCCAATCCCATTCTAAGCACCTTTCATGTGTTTGCCCATTTAATTCTCACAGCCCTTTGAGAGTGTTAATGGTAACAGCAGTGCTTTCAAAGGAGCTAACAGGCTTCGAAGGGTGATAGAACTCCAGCAGCCGCGCTCCAGAGAGCATCCATCTTCTGCCTGGGACAGGTGCTGGGAAGTTTTCCTAGGGGTGCACTTCCTCCACAGCTGTCTGGGCTCAGTTTGAACATCAGATGTCTTTGCAGGTAAAAGAAATGCACAAGAAGAAATAATGTGCACTGTTACTTTTAAGAAGTAACTTCTTTGGCAAATATGCATTGAATATCCACTATAGATGAGATGGGGAGCAGTGGACAGGCCTTTAATCTCAGTATTTGAAGGCGGAGGCAGGACGTTCTCTAGATTCTAGGCCAACCAGATTTGCAGAGTGAGTTCCAGGTCAGTTGGGGCTATATAGTAAAACCCTGTCTCTAAAACATGCTTTAATTAAAAGGGGGGACAGGGAATGCCTCACATTCCAGATGGTGCTTGGTGGGTACATATGAGGATGCATATAGAAATAGGAGAGAGAACTGGATGTGTGACTTTATTGCTCAGCTAAGTGTGTGGAAGGGCTTGATCCCTGCCCTGTTCGAAGCATTCTGACCCATCAGTCATCCACCATACACACGTGTTGTGACTTGTAGGACTCTTGTGGGTGATGAGGAAAGGTGAAATTGATTGACATTTACAGTTCCCCAAACAACACATGGCAACCACAGTTCTCGGACACCATGTGCTACATGGACATTTGTTTGTATACAAGACACTCCCCTTTCTAGCTTAATACCCAAGGAAATTTCTCCTCTTCTCTCTATGAGTTCTGAGCCCCTAAAAGGAACTCATAAAACTTCTCTATGTTAACGTCATCCCCCCCCCAGTGTTGATCATAGCTCTTCTTTATTCTTGACATATATGTCCATGCGATGCCTGTTCTATTTTCTAGATGTCAACATGTATGTCTTATCATGTCACTGTGGCCAGACCTTTGGAAAGGGAACCCTTCACTAGTTTGGAAAACAGACACTAGCATTGAGTAAACTGTTAAAATACGTAAGGACGTAGAATAAGTAAATCTGGGGAAACACACCCAAATCTGCATCACTTATTAAATCAGAAATCTCTGCTACCAATGCAAGACCTCCAGGAGGAGAAAGTTTCCCTGAGTTTCCCTCCACCCTGTAACATAAGCCCTGGCAAACCTAGAGATTCCCGTCTATTTCCAAGACAGATTTAGGTTAAGCTGCTACTGCCCAGTTAGGAGCCTAACCTGGAAATAACCTCTGATGAATCACCAAAGGTCAGCGTGGTAGTAACTTGGGCTCAAGGAGTCAAGGATCCCTCCAGATTCAAGTCAAAATCACTTTCTTACCTTTACTATGAGCTAGAATACGAAGAGAGGAAGCAAGGATGCTGCTTTGTTACTGATACTAGGTGATAGCTTCAGATCTATGGGAATTTAAGAAGAAGCAGGTGGAAAAATAAAAGGGAGAGCTGGGGAGACAGGCTCAATAGATCAACACTTGCCTGACATGTGCAAAGACAGGAGCTCAAATCACCAGCACCTGCACAGATGCTAGGCAAGCGTGGCAATAGCCTATAATCCTAACACTCAAGATGCAGAGGCAGGGATCCTGGGACAAGCCAGCTAACTAGAATTGCAGGAATTCACGAGCTCAGGGTTGAGCCAGAGACCCTCCATCAAGAAATAAAGTGGCAAGTGATCAAGAAAGACACCCCATGTCAACTCTAGGCCACCACATGCACATGCTCACACAAGTGCATGTACCCACACATACACACATATATGCTCATCGCTCACACACATATATACATGCAGGGAAACATAAAGGAAAAGGTGTTTAGTTGAGGAAAGTGGCAGAGCAAGCAGAGATGGAGCTAGCTGCAAGTGAAGATGCAGGCTTAGGGTGTCAATAAGATGGCTCAGTGGTAAAGAGTATACGCTGCTCTTGCAGAGGACCAGAGGTGGGTTCCCAGCATCACACGGGATGGCTCATAGCTGCCTGTATCTCCAACTCCGGGTGTTCAGCAATGGCTTCTGGCTTCCTTGGCTATGTGCATGCGTTCATACATACACATAGATGCACAAATAAATAAAACCATACATCTTTTAAAATAAAATTTGAAGAAAGAATTACACCAGCTCTTGAAACCTGTAGCCAATACTGTGATGATTTCCATGTAAAGCTCTCAGGAAACATATTAGGAACCCTGGCCTTTATGAGGTCCTTTGCCTTTAGGGTGAGGCACAACCAGAAAATGGTCAATGGCTTGGATGCTTTTTAAGTGGTTCGTAACATTTAGTAGTTTAATTGTTTGTGTCTGTATGAGCATGTGCTTGTCTCTGACAAGAGCAAACCATATTGAAAATATCCAAAGTAAATACAAATCAGCTGCTAACTGCTGAGAGCCAATTCCATGACACACAGAAATAGACTACGTAAGAATGTTGTGGTGTCATATTTACTGGCGTGACTAAAATAGGCTCGGTCTTCACAAACTCATTTTCTGCTTTCTGTGCTTTGGGCACCTACTTGAAGAAAGAAAAAGTTGGAAAATGTTTGCCTTGCTGTGCAGCTATCGACCATGACTGAGCAGAATTAACCCTTAGTTCTCACTATCGAGGTTAGCCACAGGCTTTCCAAAGACCTCTCTGCAAGCAGTCTGCAGTTAAGGCCCCAGCAATGTGCTTTTCAGAGAGGAAATAAACGCATTTGTTCAGATGGATAACAGGCCCAATGGGAGTGCTGACTATCCGAGATAAGACACTAAGTGGGGATGGAATACTAAAAATAATACGTCTTGGGGACCTGTAAATACAGCCTTTGTCTTCTGTCACTTTTCTAGGGAACAACCATGTCACCGTTTCTTCGAATTGGTTTATCCAACTTTGACTGCGGTACCTGCCAGTCTTGTCAGGGTGAGACCGTGAACCCCTACTGCGCTGTGCTTGTCAAAGAGTATGTGGAATCGGGTAAGTTAATTGGGGTCAGGGTGGGGGAGGGAGAAGAGGGGGTGGTGGCTAGGCTAGACAAGCATGTGGGAGGCAAGACCTTCCTCATCCTTCCAGGACATCTGATGGAACTGAATTTCACAGTTTAGGATGCTGGTACCCAGCAAAGACTGAAGACTTTCTTAAGGACCCAGGTTTAGTGATGGATTCTGACCAGATCTATTTCGCTGTATCATTTCCCCCACATAAACAGAGAAAAGGAAAGTATCAAGTTGGGGAAATTAGACAAGTGGCTACTGGAGAAGAAATCTAGTAAGGTGGAGTAGATTATGTATTGCCTGTGCTAACAACTCCTTGTTTTCAATGACTACAGATAAAGCCTGTCTAATCCTAGATCTTGGGATTAACTCTTAAGACTGCTGTGTCAGTGCCTTCTCTGAGAAAGTTAGGAAGGAGTCAGCTAGAATTCTACATGAATAAAAGAATATTTCTGTTTTATAACTGTGACTATATACAGGCAATACATGAGGAGGAGGAAATTGGAGTCATGTACCTAAGATTGATTTTGTGAGTTTAGACAACTCTGTCAAAACAATCCCATTGGGTAAAGAATCCCTTGGTGATTATGCCCTCTGGTTCCCACTTGATCTACACCTCTTCATTTCAGTATTTTTAAGTCTCTTCCAAAGGAAAGGAAGGAAGCTATTTATCCCAAGACCTTTCCAGCCTTCCTGCCTTGTTCTGTATTCCTGCATGTAGAAGGAGAGTTGTATAGAATGTATCTCAATTCAGTTACACACACACATACACACACACACACACACACACACACACACACACTGATGGAGAGTCACTGTGAGAGCCCTGGTGATAGAGCAGACAGAAAAACACAGTGTCTACGAAGAGGACCCTTCCTTCAGACTTTGCAGTCTCACAGAGGAAGGCAGTTAAGGTGTGATGACTAGCAATGGAGGCTGAGAAGATAAAGCAGGGCAAGAGGAGAAAGGGGCAAAGAAATGAACATTATTCTCAATGGAGTGGCCCTAAAATGGTCTCTGTCAGAGGCTGGGAACATCTGTGGATACGAGAAGAAACTGAGGCATGCATTGAGAGCCTCTCACTAGATGCTGAAAATGCCGAATTCTGGGATTCCAAATTTTATCATCTGTGCCCCCACCCCCACCTCCCTTCATGCTCCCTTCCCTCACTAGTGCATCAAAGCCTAGTAGACTGTCTGGATGCTCTTGATTTCTCTTCCACCCAGACTCCTCCACTGTCTTGAAAGTGAAAATGCCGCTTGCTTCCACCTAAACTCTTGCAAAATGTCACAGACATCTTTGAAGTGTAAAATGGCTGAGTCTTTTCAACGCTGCTTTTGGCTTAATGGATCTTGTAGATCTGGTCCTCTTTCCAGCCTCAGGTCTCACTGACATTTGCCACCTTTCTTTCTTTCTTTTCTTTTTTTCCCTTTCCTCTTCTTTGGGCCTGCTTTTGAACTTGATCTCAGCCATATGGACCAAGAGACCCTGTCAGGAAAAAAGAAAGAGAGAGAGAGAGAGAGA